>PVJA010008695.1:0-63493 GCA_004027025.1 Myocastor coypus
AATATGTCAACTTTCAAAGAAAAGAAAGGGGAAAAGAAAAAGGGGGGAAAAAAAGTAATGTTGATTTAGAAGGGTAAATGTTTAATTGTTTGATCAATCTTATATACCTATATGTATTAATCTAAACTGATCTGATGATGAAAATACATAATACAACCATTGTTAAATTTAAACAATAAAAAATTTTAAAAAATAAAATTTATGAAAATATTATTTATTAAATCAATGGAAATTCTACAATGAGCAGTATAAGAACAGAGATTTGGGGGCTGGGGAGACAGCTTGGGAGTCTCAGTGCCTGTCTGTCTGCCTGGCAAGTGCAAGGACCAGGGTTTCATCCTGGTACTGCATGCCCTGCTGGCTGGAACCCCAGGCATGCCTGCTGGCCACCAAGACCAAGTGTGGTGGTATACATCAATAATCCTAGCCCTGGGGAGCTGAAACAAAAGGATCACTACAAGTTTGTGCTGTGTAGTAAGACACTGTACCAAATAAGTAAATAAATAAAAGATATTTTTAAAAAATATTTTAAAAGAACAGAGTTGTTTTTGTTTGTCTGTTTGTTTTTGGTAGTATTGCCTGTGCAGTCAAGGTTTCGTTCATGAAGTCTTTGCCTACACCTGTGTCAACAAGAGTTCTACTTATTTTTTCTTCCAGCAGATTTAATGTTCTGTTTTGATATTTAGTTCTTTGATCCATTTAGTGCACGGAGCTATACAAGGTCTAGTTTTAGTCTTTAGCATGGAGAAACCCAGTTTTTCCAGCACAATTTTTTAAAGATGCTATCTTTTCTCCAGCGCACATGTTTATCTCCTTTACCAAAGATAAGATGGCAAAGCGTGTTTGAAGTTGTTTCTGCATCTTGTAAACTGTTCCTCTGATCATCAGGGCTATTTTTTTTTCTTGCTTGTACTATATAATTTTTAATTATAGGAGTTCTGAAGTACAACTTCAATCCAAGGACTGTGATGCCCCTCCTTTGCCTTCATTGTCAAGAATTGCTTTGGCTATTCTTGGTATCTTCTGGTTCCAGAAGAATTTTAGGCATTTTTCTCTAGTTCTGTGAGGCACGCTAATGGTATGTTGACTGGGATTACACTAAATTTGTATAAAAAGTTTGCATCAAAACAATTAAACATAAAGAATCAACAACTGTGATCTCATCTTATTAATTAGATTTTGCACAGCAAAATACATCACCAAAAGAGTGAAAAGACAACCTATAGAGTGGGGAAAAAGTCTTAGCCAATTGTTCAGAGAGAAGACTAATGTACAGAACATGTAAAGTATTGGAAAAGATCAGGAAATCAGTGTGGAGATTCCTCAAAAAAGTAGAACTATAGGTTCCATCTGAGCCTGTTACTCCCCTTCTTGGTGTCCTCCCAAGAGAATTAGAAGCATCATACCACAGCAATGTACGCACGACCTTTGCCCAGCATCATACTTTGTAATAGCCAAATGTTGGAAACAACTCAGATGCCAACTGATGAATGGTTTTTTTTTTTTTTTTCTTTACGGAATGGAATATTTCTCAGCCATAAATAAAGATAGACTTGAGACACTGAGACATTTATAGCTGCCTGGATGGACCTTGGGGCCTTACTCATAAGTGAAATAAATTTGACATGTGTAAATATCACATTGTCTCTCTGGCAGGAGAAACTAAAAAGTGTAAATAAGAATGAAACTGTACAATAAATATTGTAAAATGGGAAGTAGATGTTCAAAGAGAACAGAGAGTTGGGGGTCAGATGGAAGGGAAAAGAAAAGACATGAAGTTAAAACAATAAAGTAGAAATAAAGCTTTGTATGTATGGAGAGGAAGAGAGGCTGAAGTTGGTGGAGAGGAGTAGGGAGAAAAGAGGAACCGAGATGTACTATGTTCAGGTACAAATGCCCTCCGAGAAATGTGATCATGATGCATATCTAAATTATACCAATAGAATTTAATGATTAAATATGTTGAGTTGATAGGGAGGAGATTCTCCTCCCAAACAGTCGCAGCGCAATTAATTCTCTGATGTCAGTGAAACCGGAGACATCTTGGCTTCCTATTGAGAAGAATGCTGGGGGCAAAGGCAGTTTGCTCAGCTGTAGATGTTCCACTGGCAAAAGAAGAGTGGTAGAGTGTGTGTCACACTGGAGCCCTGCCTGAGTCATCACTGTGTGCAGATAGGTGTCCAGGACCAGGGTCTGCCCTAGAAGCTTGTATTTCAGGTATGTGGCAGATAGAACAGGCCCCAGAAACAGGCACATTCTAATCTCTGCCCTGTGATTGTGCCATGTCATGGTAAGAAGAATTGGGTAGATGAGACCTAGTGACAGATGGCAAAGGGAGAAATCCTTGCGAATGGTGGAATCGTAGTATCTTTATGGTGGAGACAAGTGAGCCACAGAGGCTGTGTTGGGTGGAGGCACTGGGCCTGGGGTGATGGACTTTGAAGACCGAGGGAGCAGCAAAGTCAAGGCAGCCTTCAGCACCTGGCAAGGTGACGAAGTGAATCCTAACCCAGAGGCTCCAGGAGCAACCAACCCTGATAACACACCAGCTTTGGCCCAGTATATTTGGGCTTCAGTCTCCCAGGGCCCTAAGAGGATAGACTTGTGTTGTTGTAATCACAGGGATAAACTTGTGCTGTTTATATCTATGGTGATCTGCCACAGCAGTAGGAAATGAATGCAGCATGTTACTTTTTAAAAAGACCAGACATTCTATGTACTATGGAGGGTAACTTGACATCAGTTCCCATGCAAGTCATATTAATTTAGGTTGTTTACTGAGATTGCCATTGCCTCGGTTACTTTTCTCTTGTTGGTGGGGCAAAAATACCTAACACCAAAAAGTAAGGAAGGAAATGTTTACTTAGCTCACAGTGGAGGTTTCCATCCACACGTGGCTGGCACCAAGCCAGAGGAGCACATGGAAGAGGGAAGCCACTGATGGTGGCAGAAAACAGCAGAGAGCAAAGGGAGGGGCAGCAGTGGCAGCAAAGAGCAAGTCTCTCCCCCTTCCTTATATTGTATTCAGGCTCTGCACCCCCACCCAGGGTGGCTGTAGTCCTCACATCCATAATCCCAGCTCTGGATCATGAGTTAATCACAAACTCTAGAAGCCACGCCAGTGACTGCATGAGGCCTCAAGGGGACAACTGGACGCAAACCTTAACGCCCTTGGTAACTGTCCTGGTGTCATATTTTCATTGCTGGAATCTGATACTTGGGACCCATAAGTGTAATGGGAAGAGGTGTCTTTGGACTCATGCTCTAGCAGTTCCACTCCTTGCATGGTTAGCAGCATGGCAGAAAGATTGGACAGGGGAGCGCTGTTCACTTCATGACTTTAGGGCCATGGCAGGAGGTCTGCACCCTCCCAAGCTGTTACCACAGTGACTGTCTCTTCCCAACACATGCTACCAACCAACGCCAGGTCAGCTACAATGCTTTGCAACTCAGCCCTCTTCTAACCACAGTGCGGGGGGTGGGGGTATTATAATTTTAGACCTAAAATCTTTATGTATTTATTTATTCATTTATTTATTTTTGTGGGACCAGGGTTTGAACTCACGACTTTGCACTTGCCAGGCAGGCACTTGTACCACGGAGCTATCTACCTGGCCCTGAGACCTAAAATCTTAACAGTAAGAAAGTATCTCAAAATATTAAGGAAACGAGGTAAGAATTAAAATATCACACTGGAACCAATCAATCTAGTGTAGAAGATAGCAGTACCGGAGATATTCATAAAACCAAGACAGAACTAGCAGGGATTAAGCGGGAAGTGGTAGGAGTTAGTCCTTTATAAGTAACCATTCAAGCATAAATGGATCAGACTCACCTGTTAGAAGATCTGTAGAGACGGGTAAGACATTTTTTTTTTTTTAGTGATGCAACTATATACTGCCTAGAAAAGATTCACTATAAAAAGATAAAGGATTAAAGCAAAGGATGCAAAGATAGTCCGTGCCAAAAGTAATCAAACAGATGAGGTGTCTACTCTTAATGCTAGGCAAAATAGGCTTTAAATGAAAGAAAAAATTATAAGCTACAACACGCATATTAAATATTGACAAATCTGTTCAATTCACCAAGGAGATATAGTGATTACACACATATTTGTGCCAAACAGCAGAGTATACTCTCTCTCTCTCTCTCTCTGTCTCTCTCCCTCTGTCTCTCATTTCTCTGTCTCTCATCTTTCTGTTTCTGTCTCTGTCTCTTTGTTTTTCTCTGTGTGTGTCTCTTTGTCTCTGTATCTGTATCTCTCTCCCCTCTCTCACCTGTTTCTGTTTCTCCTCTCACCTGTTTCTGTCTCTATCTTTCTGTTTCTGTCTTTCTCTCTCTGTCTCTTTCTGCTTCTCTCTGTGTGTGTCTCTCTCTTCTCTCTGTCCTCCACTCTCTGTCTCTCTCTCTCCTCCCTATGTCTCTTCCTCTCTGTCTCTCCTCTGTGTCTCTATCACATCTCCTCTCTCTCCTCTCTCTCTTCTCTCTGCCCCCCACTCTCTCCTCCCTAGGCCTCTCCCTCTCTCTCCTCTCTCTGTCTCTCTCATCTCTCCCCCTTACTCGCTGTCACTCTCACTCTCACTCTGGCTCTCCCCCCTCCCTTCCCATCCATGAGGTGGACAGTGTAGCTCCCCCACAGGCTCCCGCCATGATGTTCTGCCTGCCACAGACCTAAAGCAATGGGGCTGACTGACCATCAACTGGAAACTACGAAACTGTGAGGCCTAAGAAACCACTTCTCCTTAGAAGTTGGTTATCCTGGGCACGTGCTGTAGTGCTGGAAAGCTAACAGAGTCTCCCCAGACCTGGTGTCTGCCCACCATCCCTAGCATGCCTTGGCTTGTCGCTCTGTGACCACACACAGGCTCCAGTTTCATGAAATTTCTTCCTATGCAGGTCTTTCCATCTCTTGCTCCTTGCAAGGATCCAGTTTAACATTATCTTAGCTTCCTTGCATTTGCAAGGCCTCTATTTCCAAATAAGACCATATTAATAGGCACTAGGACTTGTGATTTTAATGTATTAACAATGACTATGGTTACAGATACATTAAACGTTCATGTTACAGACAAGATGGACACACAGCAGCAAGAATAACTTACAAAGTAACTGTGTGCAGTAAAATTAAGAAGCAGAATAAGGATGCTAAGCAAAATTTAATTTATGTAGTTTTAAATATATTTATTTATCTATTTGATACAGGGTCTTGCTGCACGACATGAGGTACCAAGGATTGAACTCAGGCCCTTGCACTTGCCAGGCAGGTGCTTAGGCCACCTGAATATCTCCCCTATGTAGTCGTAAGCATATACACAGGACAGGCTTATTTTACAATGGCATATACAAGGAAAGAAGACAGACTGACCACAAAAGCAAACTCTCCGCTAAAGGGACTGGATGGAATAAAGGGTGAAGTCAACTATGTGAAAGAGAGAGATGCATGTGAAGGGGAGATCGTGACCTGAGGTCTGTACCTCAAGCCCTTTGGATGCTCTGACCCCACCAGCTGATAATCGCGGTAAACACAGTAGCATGACAGCTTACCATGTTCTGGCTATGAGTTCAAGGAAGGCTCAGATTTGGAAGGCAAACCATGGAGGTCAGGTGACACAGCTGGTGGGCCAAGGATGGAACTGAAAGCATGGGCTCTGGGGTCCTGCTGTCAGCCACCACACTGGAATGAGAGGGTTAGTGACATCCAGCTACTGAAGCAAGAAAACACACTTAGCAACGTTACTTTGTATTTGGTCCCTTGAGTGGCATGCTAGAATAATGCTATCTATGTTTATAGAGACATTCATGGTTGCATTGGTCAAGGTCTTACTTACAGGAACAGATAAATATAATATAAGGAATGGATATTAACACAAAATATACAATCTATAAGGAATTATAAGATTGGCTTACAATAGTCAGCCACAGAGTCAGATGAGAAAGTGTGCAGAGGGCGTCTTCATGCTTCGGACTGAAGAATTAAATCTCAAGGTCTGGACTTCACTGCAGCACTCCGTGTAAGTCTCTGTCCATTGGCTGATGGATCTGCGATGGACGACTGAAGTGTCTGTAAAGGACGCTGAAGAGTCTGCGACGGATGGTGAAAGATCCAAGCTGGAGGCTGAAGAGCCTGCGCTGCAAGCCAGATGGTGAAGTCCAGGCCAAATGCGAAGACTGAAGCTTCTCTAGTGAAGTGAAGTCTTGACTCCTTCCTCAGCCCTTTAAAAAGTCTCCTGATGCTCAGTCATTCGGACGTGGTCCCATTGTGCCCTAGGGTAGAACCAATCATACCCCAGGATGGGCCCTTTATCTCACTCTAGGGAGGAGCCAATTATATCCTAGGCAGGCCCTGGTCACACTCCAGGGAGGAACCAATTGTATCCCAGGGCGGGGCTCCCACCAACAGGGAACAGGGCTGTTGAGTCATCTAGACAAGTTGACACACTGTATCAACCACTACAATGTTAGGAGTGATATATATATATATATATATATATATATATATATATATATATATATGCATATATATATATATGCATGCATAGTTACGGATGACTAGTGCTTATCTGCTTAGTTCCTGATAAGACCCAAGTGAGTTCCTGTTTCCTTAAGTTTTCTATTTTCTGAGACCTTTAGGTTCCAATTTCCCCTTTGGTTTCCTGGTCAAGAATAAAGTCACCGCATTCCCATTAGCTGCCCACGGGCTCACTTCGCCATTAGCTGCCCGAGGGCTCACTTTCCTGCTAGCTGCCCGCAAGACCCGCACCATCCCGAAACACCGCAATCACCTTCCCCAATCCCTCAAATAACATACGTTATTGGCTTCTGTGAAACCTGCTTGCTGAATCCCTCATTAGCATAGACACCCTATAAAAACCCCGTGCACACAGCGGCTCGGGGTCACTCTCCTCGGGAGGGTGGGGTGTGACCCTACGCCAGCGTAGCCAGAAAAAGCGCTATAACACCTTTATAATAAAAGAGCTCTGTAACACTTTGAGGCACCAACTCTTGGCTCATCCTTCTCCTGACATCTCCAGGACCTAACAATGAAACCTCCAGTAACTGTGAGCTAATAAACCTTTCCTTCCTTCATTTTGAGTGTCAGGTATTTGTCCCAGCAACAAGTGGAAAGTAACTAAAACAGAAGTTATCAGGTAGGCTTTTTTTTTTTTTTTTTTTCTGTATTTATCAATTTCCAAAAATTGCCAGGTAGCAGACTAAGTGCTTGCTTAGGTAAGTGCAGGGACCAGAGTTCGATCCCCGGCACTGCATGCTGCACAGGCCCCACCCCTGGGTGTGCAGAGCCAGCAATGGAGCCCAGGCATGGTGGTGCATGCCTGTGATCCCAGCACTAGGGAGGCAGAAATCAGGAGGATCACTATGAGTCAGCTGCGTAGTGAGACCCTGCACATACACACAAACCTTTTCTTAAAATGGCCGTGTAAAGCAGAAGGAGAAAAGCCTGAATAGTGACTTTTCCTTTGGTTTTGAAAGTAGCTTTTACCTTACAGAATCTTTGTGCTATGGACTGACTCATTGGAAACCTTTGTGCATTTTGATTCTTGATTGCATTTTCACATGACAGAAGTTATTATCTGACGCTCCATGCTCTGGGGTGGCCTAGTGAGTGATTACTGAAGGGGTTTACTTAGGTGCAAAATTCTACCTGAGGTCATAGAGATTACAGATGTCTCGGCCCTGCACGAAGCTGAAGCGACAGCATAAGAATCACAAGAGCATCAAGGAAGAAGGTAGGTATGGATTGTCTTCAGAGAGCAGCTACTTACACAGACCCAGCACTTTCTCTCTGTCCCCAGAGTCCTTGCTAGGCCCTTAAAGTACACCATGGGCAATATGAAAATGTGTATCTGGGTGGTTTCTCGATGGCTACAACATTCTCAGATGATCCTGTGCCATCTTAATGAAACGGCAAACCCACAAACTCCCCAGGAGTCAATAAATAATGCAGGCTGAAGTCACTCAATATCAGGCCTCCGAGAGTGTTTCATTGAAATTCACTGATTCAACACTATTCCGGGGAAGTTCTGCTTCATTCAGCATCCTTGCTGGGCAGTGTGCAGGCCTAGACGCGAATGCCAAGGTCCTGAGAGGCTATGCCTGCTGCTGCTGCGACCCTCGCTGGGCTCACCAGGGAGAGGCCTGGACTGGATCTTAGCGAGTTGCAATTGTGTCATGTGTGAAATGGCCGAGTCACTTGTGCCGCTGCTTACAAGCTTTGGAAAGCAGTCACAAAACTGCCTGACTAGCAGCATTCACCCTTCACCACCTCTGCCATGAAATTCAAAGGCGCACGCGGGAAAGTTAGAGGGCTGAGTCGCTGCCTTTTTTCTTCCGTTAAAATCTCTTAGATGATTAACTTGAAAGGCTTGGTTTCATAATTACATCAGGGCTCCTATTCTGGAATTTTCTGGTCCAATTTTTTTTTTTTCAGAAATAGCTTGACAATAAAAATTAAAAATGCTGAACTCTTCTCACTTTTGTTCCCAGAGGGAAGGTGCGAGGTGTATTTGGATAACTTGAAGAAAGCACAGGGAGAATGCACCCATGGCAGCCCCACAGCAATTCTTGGCCACCCAGCACGCTTCAGGAGAAGCACCTTGATGTTTACATTCAGACTCCTATATATTTGGCTGCTTGGGCCTGAGCATCTATCTGCACCTCTATACAGTGGAAGAGGAAGGTCTGCTTTTTTTTTTTTTTTTTTTTTTTTTTTTTTTTTTTTTTTTTTTTTTTTTTTTTGCGGGACCAGGGTTCAAACTCACAACCTTGCGCTTGCCAAGCAGACACTTGTGCCCCAGAAGTATCTCCCCAGTCCCCCTGACCCACAGTTCTATATGTCCACCTATTTCCCTTTTTTACTCCACAAGTCAGGGCTGATCTTCTAAACTATTTTACTTCATTAGCACATGTTTTCTGCTCATGCAATTTACAGTCGTCATGAGGGCTGATTAAAGCACATACCACATTTCTTTAGAATGCTAATTCCTTCCTAGATGAGGTAATGCATTAATATCACACAAAAAGTTCTGGAGAAATCAGGAATGGAACACAATTTATTTTACAGATGTTTGCCAAGCATATAAGGCTCTGTTAATAATCTGCTTAAGAGAAAAAGAAATTAAGCTGTGTTTGTGCTTTGAAGCTGAAGGCAGTCGTGTTTGCCTACCGGGCGCTCTTCGCATTAAGAACAGCTACAGGTCTGATGCATCCCTATGGACAAGCTGCAGTCATGGAGAGGCCCACAGCATGCCAGGTACTCAGTGGCTTATTTGTGAAACAACATTGGAAGACCCATTGCCCTAAAGAGAGGGGGACATGGGCAGGCACTCAAAGTCTCATCTGTTCCATTCCCCTACAAAGCTTCCTGCCCTTGCTAGCAAAATTTAAATCAGAGAATCATCTTTGTTACTGGTTGTGTGTTTTCACTTCCATGTCTTTTCTTCTTTTGGCTTGGGGTCTTTGTGAGGCACATTTCAGGGAGAGGAAATCAAGTCTGAACTTTTCCTACTTTGTAATATTGGCCTCCCAGCATCCTCACACTAGTTATGTGGGAATCTATTCTTTCAGATCATGATAAGAGGTAAGGTTGCAGATCTTGGCAGGGTTTACAGGCACACCGAACCCGGCCTGCAAGCAACAGCAAAATCAATGGCCCGAGAGATAAAAGGTACATAGAGCCATGAAGCCCTGAGAAACTGGGAGCCCCTGCTATCTGCATAGCTGCAATGAAAACACACACACACCCCACCATGCCCCAGCTAGAGGGTTGCAGGGGTCAGCACCAGCAGCATTGCTGTTCCCCCGTCCTGTGAGATCACAACTTGATGAAGCCACAGAGCTTCCAGTGCAGTCCAGTCCTGGGAGGGAGAGGCACTACTGGCTCATCCTGTTCCTTAAAGACCTCTCTTACCCCAGTCTTTGAGAGAAAACAGACTCCCAATGTATTACCCACTGTCTTTGTTACTCTCCACTCATTGCTGGGACAAATACCCGACACTCAAAATGAAGGGAGGAAAGGTTTATTAGCTCACAGTTACTGGAGGTTTCAGTCCATACTTGGCTGGTCCAAGGCTGAGGGGAACAGGGCAGAGTGCATCTAGTTCATGGAGGCAGGACAGCAACAATTGTGACAGAGGCAACTGACCAACCAGGGGAGCAGAGAGCAACAGCGCTAGTCTGTCTTTCTGTCCTCTTTATATTACATTCAGGCTCTCTGCCTCAGGCTATCCAATTTAGGCTACACCCATAATCCCATCAGTACTAAAACCCATAATCCCAGGGGTCATGGATCAAGTCTCAAAGTCTAGATCAGTACTAAATCACATAATCCCCGTGACTCATGAGTCAAGTCTCAATCTATAGAAGTCTCTGCCCAATGACTGCATGAGGCTTTCAGGGTACAACTAGACATAAACCATAACATCCACTTTCCCAACATTGGGACAAAACACCCGACCCCAACAGCTGAGAAGAGAAGAGGTGTATTTTGGCTCATGGTTACATGTAGTTCCTGGCCGATGCAAGGGCTGGGAATGAAGGGCCGTAGATGTCACCCCTAAGGAAATTTCCTCATGGGAATTATTTAAAATTATTCAAATAAGAAAAAGTTGTTCACTCAGGGTTGGTGGGCTGCCACTTCCTTTAGGAAGGGTGACTCTGAAAAAAAATATGTGTCTCACAATTTCTGACGTTTTGAATTCATATTGATGTTCCCATTCTAAATTTTAGGATGTCATTTATACTACACTCAAGGTCTAACTGATACACAAAGGTACTGGCCAGTCTGAGAATTTGGCTACCATTGCAATGATTCAGCCTACTTCATTGAATTACCTCTATTTTCCTGGCAGCTAAAGAAAACAAGCAATTTTGTGTCACGGCAAAAGCTATCACATTCTTTTTTAAATGTATTTTAGTACAGGGTCTAAGGGTCTCACTACATATTTCGGGCTCCTGGTGATCCTCTTGCTTTCTGCCTCCCAAGTGCTGGGATTATAGGTGCATGCACCACCATGCCCAGTCTTATTCATCATCTCAGTGCACCCTGGGAGCTGGGCTGGCATGGCAAGCCCTGGACTGAATCCCAGCCTCTGTGTCTGCCTAAGTAGGTTCTTTAATCCACTGAGTTATCTGGCAGCCCCTTGATTCTTGGATTATGACAGAATCTAAGAATTTACAGGGCACATCATGTTATCCTGCAGCTGCTCCTCTGTGCAGTACATGTGGCTGTCACGCACCTCCCCCAGCCTTGTCGCCACCGCCACTGTGAATGTCACAAGCAGCTTCAAGGCACCTGCTGCAATAGGCACCCCCAGCCCCCAGCAGCCACCTAGTGATAATTGAATCATAATGTCAGCACACACCCGGGGTTATTGAAATCCCATTTTCAACTCAGCATTGTATCCAAGGGGAAGGACATAACAAGTCAACCCTAAAAAGCTGACATCGGGTGTTAATAACAGAGTCATATGGTGTGTATTTTATGCACACTTTCACTCCTGGGTGAGCCAAGGAACTCTCAGGAAGGAGCCCAAATGTTATGGCAACTCACACCCATGTTTAAGCTTCCAAAACATCGTGTCTGTATTAGTTAGATTTCTATTGCCTAGGCAAAATGTCCAAGGCACACAATGAAAAGAAGAATGGGTTTATTTTGGCTTACGGTTTCTGAGGGTGCTGTCCAAGGTCAGCTGTCTCCAACACAGAGATATGAGAGAAGGTGTGGCGGAGGAGGGCTGCCCACACCATGCAGCCAGGGAGCTGAGAGAGACCGTGGAAGAGCCAGAAGGAGAAAGGGCTGGGGACCACACCCCTCCAGGTCATGCCTCTACCTCCTCTATCTAGGCCCTACTTCCCCACAGCTCACTCAGCTACAAACTCTTAAGTAAATTATTCCATTGGTGAGATTAGTGTCCCATGATCAAATCTCCTTCCAAAAGCTCCAGCTTTCAACACAAGACCATGTGGGGAGACATTTTTGAGCCAAACCATAACAGTATCTAATAATTAAGGTAGATAAATTGTAAGTATGTTTTTGTCATCATAGATTTCCTGACAGTAAATTTGAACTATGAAACCTTATTATGTGGTCCCATTATTAAGTATTTTTTCATGCTCTTTTGAATTCTGTTCCACTATGGTGTCTTTAAATAGCATGAGCTCTTTGCTAGAGCAGAATACCTGTGTCCTAGAAGCGCCCCAGAAGACCCCCACAGCACCTCATCTGCTGCCCTGTGGCTGTCAGTCAGGAGCTGCCTGCATCTCAGTCTTCAGGGGCTTCTCTGAACTGCATTGAAAAGATGCAGTCTTTGGTCTTTGTGAGTCTAAAAATGCAGAGCTGATTAACTTGTTTACTCCAAAAGAAAAATTTTAACACTGTTATCATGAGTTCTAGAATCCAGGTTATTAGAATCCATGGAATTCATGAATTTTCTCAACTGCTACAATAATAGTGATTAAAAGATTTAGCTGAAATGCACTATTAATTAAATGCAATGGAAAAATATTTTATCTTTTAGGAAGACTCCTACCCATGAGACCCCAAATCTGTAATGTGTTAAAAAGTAAGACAAAAGGGCCCGGAGGATGGCTCAGTGGTCTAAAGTGCCTGCAGGCGGCTGCAAGGACCTGGGTTTGATCCCCGGCACCACATGCTGTGCCAGCCCCGCCCTCAGGGCAGGCTGAGCCGGCCATAAAAATAAATAAACAAACAAACAAAAGTTCTGAAACAAGAAAAATAATTTAAAAAATTAAAAAACAATGTAAGACAAAAATGTACTACATCTGGACCATTTTAGGCAAAAATTCACACATACATATATACATACATGCATATGTGTGTAGATAAAGATGGATATCAATATATTTTTAATCTGCAGTTGGATTCAACCAACTGTAGATACATTTAAACAAAAATTGTTTTTAAAGATGCAGAACAAAAACTCTCATACATTGATAATGGGAAAGAAAAAGGTACATTGCTTCTGTCCTTCAAAGAATGTTAAGCAAATTATCAATGACCTGTACAAAGCAACGCTACTAAGGAGCAAAAAGGAATGAATTGTTCAGCTGTCGGGACAGCTCAGTAGTCTAAAGCACCTGCTTACACAAGCTTAGGCAGACACAGGGGACCACGGATCAATTCCTAGGACCACATGCCATGTCAGCCCCACCTTCACGGTAGGCTGAGTGTGTGTGTGTGTGTGTGTGTGTGTGTGTGTGAGAGAGAGAGAGAGAGAGAGAGAGAGAGAGAGAATGAATTGTTTCTACACACACAACATACACATGTATTTCATCATGTAAAGCGAAGGATCTCAGCCTCTAAAGGGTAAACACCATACAGTTCTATTTTGTAACATCTATGCAGCAACTATACAGACAAAGAGTAGACTAGTGACTGAAGATCTAGGGCAGTGGTGGCAAATCCATGGCACACATGATACCGCTAGCTGCTTTTAATCACTGAAGGCTCTGAAAGGTTTGCCACCACTGGTCTAGGCAGTTCTCTACAAAGGGACAGTATGAGGAAATTTCAGAGGATAACAGAACCATTCTGTTGTCTGATTCTGGTGTGGTTATATGAACATTACAGGTCTTGATATGTAAATAATTTTAAAAATTCAATGACACAAAATAGTAAAGTTTGATCACAAAATGCGTATAAATTTCTAGCCACAAGTACCATCATTTTATGCCAATTAAGTATTATTATGTAGATTATGACAACATGCAGACCTCCTCCAGCAGGCAGGGGCTCAAGGGGCACAGAGGCAGCAGTCAGCTGATCTCAGAACATGTACCGTTACCTGAGATATGCTCTAGGAGGTGATGTTTACAGAACTTAGAAATCAAAAGGACAGGCGATTCACGCTGTATTGAAATTAAAACTAAACCACTCCAGTATCACTTACGGTTATCAAAGAAAGCTGCAAATGTAAATGTTCTAAATTTTGACAAGACAAAAGTAACTAATTGAAATTAGCAAGTTGGGAAAGAGGAAGTGAAAAACATTATAATGCTATCATGTTTCATGATGGAATAATTCTATGCGCTTTAGAAAAATACAATAAAAATCAGCTTTAATATATATATATATATCATATAATATATAATTATATATGTTATATATAATTACATATATGTATGTACACACACATATATAAAGTAGCTGTATATCTACCCTAACTCTCTTGTATGTGTGTGTGGAGAAAGTTAGTTAGATATACACCTACTTTCTCCTCACTGAGAATAAAAGTTTGTAATATTGTTTAGAAAAATGTGTGTGTGTGTGTGTGTGTGTGTGTGTGTGTGTGTATGTGTGTGTGTGTGTGTGTGAGTGAACTGGAGCAAGAAGTTTCTTGGGTCTCCTACAGACACTCAGCTCATCCTGCGGTTCCACTGCCGTAACCTAATCACCTCCCAAAGTCTCTATCTCCTACTCATCTTAGAGAACTAGATCTCAGCATATGAAACCTAACATTTTGTTAGACTCAAAGCATGTAACTTTCGTACCTGACAAGGTCAGTTAAATCCCCTCAGGATTTATCTTGAAACCATGTAAAGCACTTTATAGAACTTTTGTCAACATCAGCTGTCAGGATGAGTGTTGCTTGACCAGTTTGCCCTCTGTGAAAGCCTGAGAGAATTTTTCTCTCCTAGGTGATTCTCCTTAGGCACACTATACATCATCGATTCCTTTCCTCTGTGCCCACAATCACTTAAAGGTAAAATTTTGGACACCACTGAGTTATAGAATGTTAGAGTACAGGTTCTCTTATGTCCTGAGTCCTCCCCGACCTTGAAGGGCTAGGGCCAAAATATTGGCTATCCTTGTAACTGTTCTTTTTCTCTAATTTTTTGGTATGCAACCTTAAGTTCTTAAACCTCCAGAAGAGAAGCTTAATGATGCTATTACTCTATAACATAGGTACTTGGGCTTAACATCATTGTCTTTCTGAATATTAAATGCCTTAGACTTAACATGGAACCAGTATTTTCCATCAATCATTGATATTCTAATAAATCTCTATAGAATGTGATAAAAACATTCCACAGAAATTTAGAAATTTAATCATATACAAAATTATAGCAGGTCAATCCTATGCTATTTTTCCTTGTCTCATATTCTCTTTAAATACCTTTGTTTATTTTCTTTTAAAACAAACATTTACTTGAGAGAGAGTATAACAATAATTGAAATTACATTAGAAACAGCCCACAACTAAAAGACCAGAATGACAGGCATTCCAAGCACGGTTTTAATCTTACTCATTGCTACTCTGAGTGTCAAAAACCTGTTGGAGATTCTTAGAATCATTGTGTAATTCATCCTGTGTGTATAAGTGCATAGTTTTTGCTCATGCCATATTTCCCAACTATTCTGCTTGCTGTCTCTTCATTGTTTAATCCTTAAATTCTTATTTTCCATTCAGCTGTGTTATGCCTTTCCATTTTTATTTCTTCTATTGTGTTCTTATACTAGGGAGACTATACAATATTTACCCATGTATGTCTGGAGTTTATAGCAAGGTCCAGCCATACAAGGACAGATGTTTCCTTGAACGACCTCTCCATGATAATTTCCAGGTTGCCAGATTTACCAAGCCAAAAATATAGGACGGTCAGTTAAATTTAAATTTCAGATAAACAATGAATAATTTTTACTATAACTCCAGTTATAGGATTGGATTTGCAAAATGGACTGTTAAACCACTGATCACAATCTTAGTCGATTTGTGAGAAAACAAGAAACCAAGCCCGGGGACAACCAGAGAGTTCAGGAGACTAAAGTGCCTGCTTAGTCAGGCACAGGGACCAGGATTCGATCTCCAACATGCCATGTCCATCCCACCCCACAGGCATGCTGAGACAGCAACTGAGCCTGGGCAAGGTGGTCTATCTATCCCTGGAAACCCAGTACTTGGGAGGCTGAAATCAGGTGGATCCCTGTGAGTCCAATCTTTATAGTGAGATGTTGTAAACCCTGTACTAAATACATAAAGAAAGAAACCAAGCCCCAAGGAAACCCAAGAATGTAGAATAAACATAGTACCAGCCATAAAACACCCACAAAAACTGTACACTGACTTTATGCCATGGCTTGTCATTTACAGACAACTGGATGACAAGGGTCCAAGTCCAGACGGATGGAGAAGGGGCTCATTGCCTGAAGATCCCCAACTTTGAGCTCTACCTGGTCAGGATACAGACAGGTCTTCATGCCAAAAGCGATGGATTCTGAGAGATATTCCTGTTGAAAAAATTCATTTTTCCTTTTGTCTTTTCCCAGCCACACTTCCCCACATCATGTGACTCAGGCTTGCCAGTGGCCATTATCTGTGATGATAATCCAAAAGCATTGTGAGAGAAAGTTGTTGCTAACCCACACACCAGGATGTCAGTGTGCGACAGAATTGCCTCACTTGCCTAGGACCATACGTGTTTTCAAGTAGGATGTCAGCTATTTGTTGCTGTTTAATATTTCAGCTCATAAGATAATGAGGTTTTTTTTTATGTTTTGCACTTATTTAAGCAATTGATGATGACATTTGTCTCTTTCCATTCCCTTTTCTAATTGGTTGTTCATGAAAGTTATTTCTAAGTGCATAATGAGTAGCAAGTAATTCTCTAGGATTTTGGAGTAGATGATAGAGGAACAGATAAAGCTTTGGAGAATGCCATGTTTTTCTCCTTTCCAAGTTTATAATTTTATTCTTTTTGGCTAAAATTCTTTATTCACTGTTCAATATTCACCACTACGCCCTGCTTCTGTTTCCTAGCATACTTCTGTTATACCAAGATAAGAACATTTTATTTCTAACCTTAATATTTTATTTTCTGTGTACATATTTATTAGAACTGGATATTGAATTTTAGAAAATCCCTTCTTGAAATCCATGGAGATGATCTTATATTTCTTTGATTTGTAGGTACAAATAAATTAATAGAATGTCAACTGTCAGTTATGTTTGCATCTAAGGTAAGCCTTATCTTGAGAGATATTTCTGTTGAGTATATATATATATATATATATATATATATATATATATATATGTCTTAGTTACTTTTCTATCATATATATATATATATATATATATATATATATATATATATATATATGTCTTAGTTACTTTTCTATCATTGCTGGGATAAATACCCGACACTCAAAATAAGGGAAGGAATGGTTTCTCTAGCTTACAGGTACTGGAGGTTTCAGTCCATATTCAGCTGGCTCCAAAGCAGAGCAGCACGTGGCAGAGGGCAACCTTTCATGGCAGCAAACTAAGAGCAAGAGAGAAGGTAGGAGTAGCAGCAGCTCAAGCAACTCACTTCTCTTCCTTCCTTGCATTATAATGCAAATTACCTGCCCCAAGGGAGGGGCAGCACCCACACCCACAATAATAAATCACAAATTCTAATAGCCACCCCATGACTACACCAGGCTTTCAGGGGATACCTATATACAAACCATAACAATATATATGGCTTATCTTATATATAAGATATATATCTTTATATAAGATCTTTATAAATCTTAATTAGATCTTTATATATATATATATATATATATATATATATATATATATATATATATATACTTTAGCCATTATTATAGTTGGAGCCTTTTGTTTGCATGTTTAATGTCTACCCTGTAGGTTCTAGTAAGATTGGCCAATAATGTTCACTTTTATGCAGTCTTTGAACATTAGTTTTACACCAACATGATAGATGAGGTAGATTGTTGCCTCAACTAGTCTGTGCTACTGCAGACCTTGAACTATAAAAGGATGATCTAATCTCTAAGGAAAAGTAAAATTCATACCCAGAACTCCCTGACACAATGGGCGTGGTCTCTCCCTTTCACTGTCTTTTCAGTTTTATTTTGAAATATTCTGTCTCTTTAGCATCTTCATAGACATAGGAAAAAAAGTGCCCAAATTGATACAGAAACAGAAGAGACCTAGCAGAGACCAGGCAGGGTTGAGCAAGAAGCAAAGCAGGAGGCGTTACACTCAAGGATTTCAAATTATACCCCAAAGCTACATTAGCAAAACAGCATGGTATCAAAGACACAGAGACAACCCCATGTTCCTTTAGCCATGATCTTAGGCAAGAAGTCTAAAATCACACACTAAAGAGAAGATAGCCTCTTTAATAAATCGTGCTGTGTCGGGGCTGGGGAGATAGCTCCGAGGCACAAGTGCCTGCTGGGCAAGTGCAAGGTCGTGAGTTCGAACCCTGGTCCCACAAAAAAAAAAAAAAAAAAAAAAAAAAATCGTGCTGTGAAAACTGGTCATCCACATGCAGAAGAACGAATGAGCCTGTTTCACTCACATAGAAAACCAAATCAAAATGGATGTGGACTTAAAATCAGAAACACTGAATCTCTGGGAAGGCAACATAGGCAAAGCTTTTGAAGACATAGGAGTAGGCCAGGACTTCCTGAGAAAAACCTCAGTTTTGTAAGAAGAAATACCAATCACCAACGAATGGGATAATTTAAAATATAAAGCTTCTGCAATGAAAATCAGACAACCAACAGAGTATGGAGATAAGCTGTAACACATCAAAATTTTTCTAGCTAGAGGGCTATAGAGGATTAATATCTAGACTATCTAAAGAACTTAAAAAGCTAGACCCTCCAACACAAAAGAAACAATAGAAAATGGGCAATTTAAATAAGCAGATACTCCTTAAAATAGTAAGTAGAAAGGGCCAATAAGTGTATGAAAAGATTACCAGCATCATTGGCCATTAGGAAATATAAATCAAATCAACACTGAGATTCCACCTTACTTTAGTAAGAGTGACTGTCACCCTTTACTCTATGGGTGGTAATGTAAAACAAGCACTACCACAATGGAAATCAGTACAAAGATTCCTTAAAAAAAAAAAACCCTAACTATCCCATTGTACCCATCACTCTGCTAGATGTCTTCTTAGGTTGGTGGTCACATTACAATGATACAGACACACACATGTGTATAGCAGCACATTCACAGCAGGTGAATTGTGGAATTGGCCTAGATGCCCATCAGCGTATGAATGGATAAAGAAAATGTGGTGTGTGTGTGTGTGTGTTTGTGTACGCACGTGTGCGCATGCGCATGCATTATAGTCCTAAGACTATAATGTTTTTTAAAATTTTTATCATATTTAATAAGAAATAACAATAAGATAGTTTCAAAGCATGTTAGTAGTACATTCGCAATAGTTGACACATTGCAAGTGTTGTCTTCATAATACCTACACAGAGCATAGGATGTAGACATGAAGAATTTTCTGATCCTAGACTATAACGTTAAATAAGTACATGAGACACAAAAGGTTAAGTATTACATGGTCTTTCAAATTATAAAAATCTCAATATATAAATAGTGAGCAAAACAAAAGCAAGATGACAGGAAACGTGAGGTGGGCTCTTCAGAGATGGGGAACAAATCTGGGCAAGGGGGAAGTGAAAGTGAGGGTGAAATGGAAGAAAATATAATTGAGAAATTATCTATGTATATGTATGTGTGTATTTTCCAAAACAATGTAATTATTATGTATCATAAACACATGCAAATAAAAAGAAAACAAAAAGCCTATTTAAACTTTTTGCTGTTATCTCAAAATTTGCCATTTACATTTTCTCCTAATTTTTCATGCTACCTAAACATTCAGATTGGTTACTAAGAATGTCCTCTCGCATTCAAAATATACACTCCATATAACAGTAACTTGCTATTGTAATTGTGTTTATGTTTATGATATCCAAGTTATAAAATATTTAACGTGTGCTCTTTCATTGCCAAAATCACATTTTTATTTTATCATGAGTGATCCAGCCTCTGTGCTGGAGGTAGATATTCCATCACTTTCAGTTTTAAATCTTCCTAAGTTCCTGGCTGCGCTCTGTGTGGCGCGAGTTGTTTGTGACAGTGCCTTGCCACGTGGCTAATTTGCCCCAGCTGCACTGAAACCAGGTATTATCTCCAGATATTCCTATCTGTCCATGCTCTCTCCCATAACTGGAGCTCCTCTGGGTGTAAAGCTCTTGACAGGTGTTTCATATCTCCCAGGGTTTCATAGCTCTGCCCTACAAGTAACCTCCTCCCTGCTAAATCTAACACGCTGGTTCTGTTCCCACTTCTGCTAGCCTGTCCTATGCTTCATCCACTGAGGGTCAGCCTTCCTCGCAAAGTCATTCAGTTCTAGCACGCTTACTTGGTGTAAATAGTCTGCTTATTCTTTATGCTGTTTTTCTGGGTTTATGTCACCCTACCCGTCACTCTCATTACATTTCTTGGAGCACTTCAGAAGTACTAAGAGTTTTTTCCCTTTTTAATATTCCAAGATATCCCTTGCAGTTTTTAAGTCAACCTAGTTCCTATGCTGGAATTTCTCTTATGTTTTTCATCTTACTCTGACATTGTATTTTGCTTACTAATGCATTTGCAAACTATGCACTGATTTCTCCTAGAAAAATTCCATGCCTTGATTTTCACGTTAGGGTTAAAGACAAGATAAAACTGTGTATTGCTCAGAGTAAGAGATGCAGACATGATAACTTTTCTAAACACTATTAATACAAATATTACTTCTCATTGAACTAAGAGAAAATAGTTGTATGTATATTCCAATAACCCACAATAGTAGTGGGTTATCAGCAGAACTGGCAGTGTCAGAAGCTACTATGCAGACAACAATATGATTGTATTAATTATTGTGGCTGTCCTACTAACATGTTTTGAAACTGTCTCATTATTTCTTTCTTACTAAAGTTAATAAAATTTTTAAAATGTGTGCTAATTTATCTAGAAGGTGAAGGTTTGACCTGGAAGGAGCAATACATGAGTTCCAATTTACTTTGCTGACCAGAATCCCTTGAAAGTTTGTTTCACTTTGTTTTATACTGGCATCCATAATTAACACACTGCCCATATTTTACACCTTTTAAAGATACATTTGACGGCAGGCTCCTTCCAATGGCTAGTGCTTTGGCCATTTATTACGGGTCTGCTATTCAGCTTTCCCAGGGGAGTATATTTCTTTCTCTCCCATTTTTTTTTTTCAAAGAGGAAAAACGTAACAAAAACTAGAAGAAATAACAATAACAAAAACAGAAACAAAGCAGCATAAGACAGTACAAATGATACAGAACTTCTGAACAAGAATAAAATATTAACAATGGCTGCTATATTATGTATTATTGTCATCAAATTTGTTAACCAGACTACCAAATACAGATATGCAAGATTGATCAAACTATTAGACATTCACCCTTCCTTTCCATAAAACTTATTTTTTTCCTTGTCATTTTTACCTTTTATCTTCAATTTATTTTAAAGACAGTATAGTAATAAATAAAACATTAAGGATGGTATATACTTAAAAGAACAAGATGAAAGGCACCCCACTGTGGCTGTTCTATTGCACCTTGCTGTCCTCAAGGTAGCTGCTCAGATTATAGATAGTAGCATACAGAGTTAGTTAAAGTAAAAATTTTAAACATTAACTGATACTTTTAAAAAAACTGATAGAAATTAGTAATATAGCCTATTCAGCTATCCTGCATATGCCCTTAAGTGATTTTTCCCCTTTCCTTTTCCATCTCTCTTCCTTTCCCTCATCTCCATTGTTTCCTTCTGTTATTGTTTCTTTCTGTTTTACTATAACTATTGCACCTTTGGGCTTTTATTTATTCTTTCAGTTTCTTGCAGTAGGGAGGTAATACAATGTTTACGCATGTGAATCTGATTTATTTCACTTATGAATATAGCCTCTAGTTGCATCCACTTACTTATAAAGGCCTCAAGTTTACCTTTCTTTGTAGCTGAGTAATACTCCATTGTATAAAAATACCACATCTTTTTTATCCACTCGTCATGTGATGGACATTTGGGTCGTGTCTAAGATTTAGCTATAACCAATTGAGCTGCCATAAACATGGGTGCACATATATCTCTACAGAAGGATGATTTAAACTCTTCTAGAAAGATATCCAGCAAGGATAGCTGAGTTGAATGGAACCTAGAAAGCCAGTTTTCGAGGAGTCTCTACACTGATTTCCATAGTGACTGTACCAGTCTACACTCCCACCAATAGTGCAGAAAGGCTCTTCTTTCCCCCATAGCCTCTCCAGCACTTGTAATTAGTTGATTTCTTTATGATTTCCATTCTCTCTGGGAGTGAGATGGTATCTCAGTGTTGTTTTAATTTGCATTTCTCAAATGACCAGTGCTGTGGAACATTTTTTAACATATTTATTTGCTATTTGTATTTCTTCCTCTCAGAAGTGTATGTTCATTTCAGATGCCCATTTTTTGACTAGGTCTTTGAATTCTGGGGGCCTGATGGTTTTAGGGTTTATATATTCTGGGAAATAATGTACTTGGAGGAAGTTGGGACATGGAATATGGACTGATGTCATTTCTGGGGGTTGAACCCAGGTCCTTCTCACTAAGCTATTTTTTTAATTTCGAGACAGGTTCATGCTAAGTTGCTCAGAAGGGACTTCAACTTGCAGTCCTGTTCCAGCCTCCCAACATGTTGGCATCACAGGTTTTCACCTTAAAGAATGGAATATGTCAGGTGAGGTAGCACAGGTCTGTAATCACAGTATTTGCACGACTGAAGCAGGTGGGTGCCTTGCATCCAGGGTCTTGAGACCAGCCTGGGAGACAGTGAGATCATATTTACAGTAGGCAGATGGCCACTTTGGGTCCAGCTGTTCAGTTTAGTGATGCAAGGATTCCCTGTCTCAAAATAAAAAATAAAAAGGGCTGGAATAGTCATTCAGGGTGAAGCCCTGGGCTTAATTCTCTGCAAGGCAACAGGTAAAATGAGATAAAAGTGAACTAAAATAAAAGACTAGTTACCATCTTGAGGGCACTGTTTTAGTCAGAATTCCATCAGGTGACAAGACACCTGAGGTAACCAACTTATTAAGAGAGAGCGTTTGTCTTGCCTCATAGCCCTCAAGGCTGCAGCCTGTGGCCAATTTCCCCTGCTGATCCTGAGCCTGCTGAAAGCAGCATTTTGTGCTTAGGGTGTGCAACAAAGCAAAACATTTTACCTCCCAGCCAGTGAGCAAAAGAAAGAAAAGGCGGGGAGTGGGGGCATCCCCACCTTCAGGGCTAGGATCCTGGTAACGTACAGGCCTCCCTCTGGGCCCCACCTCATGAACCTTTCTCCACCCCTTCTTGATGCCTCTCTGGGTGCCAGCCATGACACTTGCCTTGGGAGACACTCAGGGTCAAGCTCTAGCTAGTAGCACAGGTGTATTGGAATCCTCGGCAGAAGCACAAAATACAACAGGAAATGAAAAGGAGAACACTCAGAGGTAGGAAGCACTTCTTACATCATGAGTCTCCAGCCTTTCATGTCTCCTGACTGTCCAGGTGTAATATAACGATGGTCACATTGTCCACACAGCCACATACAATTTCTATTTTTTCTGTAAAAAGGTAGAGGTCATCATTTGTGAGATTAAAAGACAAAGCCTTAGAGCTCCCTGGCTGGTCTCAGGCAGCAAGTATAGCATGTGCAGGGGATGCTGGCCACAGTCCCGTGTGAATCTGCCCACACTGCTGAGGAGGAGGAGAAGGAGCAGGCATTGGGAAAAGTGAGCCGATTTCCATAGTCAGAGTTATCCTGGACTTTATTCCCCATCCCATTAAATGATAAATCATGTATATTGGAGCCGGGAGACTCTTAACTTTCCTTTTCAACTTTGAGTCCTGCTTTGTCTTAGATCATTTTCCAAAATTGGATAACCTAGCGATTAATTTACTTGCTTGTCACTTTCCCATTAAAGGGTTGAATTCATTTCTGTTTTCATTATCCATACACAGTGCCTGGTCTACAATTACCTTCACCCAAATCCCACAGGGGTGAATTTACAGCATTCTAATAAGATGCCTCTTTAATTTGAGAAGAATTTATGATGGCTAAAATAAATCTCTTTATTTCTAAGTAATACCTCACTTGCACCCACACCAGGGGCATGCACGCACATGCACACACACACACACACACACACACACACACACACACACACACAAACACACACACACTGAATTTAGTTTGACTGTGAGACCACTCAATGTCTTTTCTGCTAGGCTGCAAAATAATTCAGAACTCCGTCTTTAAAAGTTCAATACTGAAGTTGTTACAGAGCATTTTATTATATGATAAAGTGCTCCCTTTCTTCATACATACTCCATAAACTGCTGAGTTATCAAAGGACTCCATAAATAATGCAAGCTTTTTGCCCATCGTTAACGGTGCTGCTAAGTGGACAGAGAATTCAATGATTCCCTTTTATGGAGATCATAGGACACACACTCAGTCCTATTTGCTGACCCCGTCATCAGGAATTACTGCCTGCAGAATTCTGGCTGTGGTCTTGTCTCTTTAGGATATAAAGAGCCAGGTGTTTAACAGGAAGCACTGAATATTGGTGAAAACTCTGCCTGCACTTAAGAACTGCACCATGCGGGCTGGAGAGATAGCTCAGGGGCACAAGTGCCTGCCTGGCAAGTGCAAGATCCTGAGTTCGATCTCCAGTTCCACCAAAAAAAAAAAAAAAAAAAAGAACTGCACCATGGAGAGAGATTTACTTTTCTTCAATTCACAACATCATCTCCAGCAAAAGAGTTCTGGGCCAGAAACCTGACTTTTTTCAAGAAATCTTATAGCAAAGTCAAACTGTGGCATCGGGTCTCAAATGACAATTGTCATATAATTCGTGTCATGGCCTGCATCATCGTGCCTGTTTTCACTTGTACCATAAGCCATTTGCCACGCAAGCAGGGTCACGTTACATCAGTGCTGGGGATTCAGTTTGGAAAATGGAGCCTAGGATGACAGGCAACTTGGTGGGTTTATAAACCTCAACAAAGCAACTGCCCACAGGACCGAGGCTGGAGCCTGCTAGATGTCCAGGCGTCAGGGATGGTAGGCTCTCTCCCAGCTCAAGGTAAGTTCCAATACTTCACTTCTCAGTTTTCCAAGCAACAATCTTCATGTCTGGAGACCGTGTGACCTCTGGGTACTGTCCACCACATCCTTTTTTTTTTTAAATTTTATTTATTATTTTTATTCTTGTTTCAGAACCTTTGTTTATTCACTCATTTTTATGGCCAGCTCAGCCCACCCCAAGGGCAGGGCTGGCGCAGCATGTGGTGCCGGGGATCGAACCGCGGTCCCTGAAGCCGCCCAAGCTTCCCCAAGCAGGGAAGGGGCACACGGCCTGAGTTCTTCAGATTACTTGGTGTTTCTTTCCACCTGGTGTGCTAGTTTGACCCCAGGTGTCTCTCAGCTTCCCACTCCACCTGTGGAATCTGCTTGTCACATGTCCTTCCCTTTGCATCAAGGTTCAGCTTCCTGAACTTCCTCACATGACTCACTCTGACCAAAGAATCAGCGGGCTGTCAAGCATTATCTGCTATTCTCCAATGGTACTGCCCATCATAATCAGCTTCTGTAGCATCCAAATATATAGCCCAGAACAAAGGCTCATGCTTTGTACCAGAGAATATGCATTACCCTTCTCATCCAGCTGTTCTTTTTTTTTTTTTTTTAAGTAAAATAGCTATTTATTCAGCTTCTTGTTGTGCCAAAACGTTCTGTGTGTATACCACTATAATTAGCACACCCTCTGTACCAGGGAAAATTATACATCAAATTATATGCCATATGACCTGATTATATAAAAATGTAAGGTGAAAATGATTTATCAAGTCCTCTTAACATTCCTAGTAATTCAGTAAGAGATATGAGGCAAAAAAAAACTTAGTAAAATATGACACAAGAACAGTAATATAATTCTCACTTAAATTTAACTTGCCATAATTTGTTGTGAACATACAAAGACAGCAAACTTTTAAAACATTGTATTCACTAAGATTCTTGTAACAGATTTATGTAACAAGATATAGTGTACCAGGCCTGCCACTCAACTTGTGTATAAGTCTCAGCTTCAACAGGAAGCTGTTTAAAACAAAAACTCAAAACCTGCTTGCTACATGCTCAACATTTTGGCAAGGGTGCCATTAAACATAGGAATGAACTTGAGACAGTACAAATAAGAGTTAACAGAAGCCAAACATTGCAACCTGAACAACATTCATACAAAAAATTAAGTAACTATCATTGGTCACATAAAATTTTCCTTGTTGGTTAAAAGTTAACAGTATAAAAGTGCATTTTATAATCTTTAGCTATTAAGTTCAAAAAGTACCAATGTCTATATGAAACAATTCAAAATATGGTAAAAAATTAATTGAAATGACATAACACATTCTAAAGCTAAGAAACCTTAAGTTTTTGTTGACGTGGAGGTAAACTTAGAGCCCTGGGGCTTTCTCGAGCTGCAAAGGGCTGTTTCTCTGGTTCACTCAAAGCAGCAGGTGATGAAGTCCACAGATGCCATTAAGCTCAATAATGAGTAAGACAGCTTATGCCCAGCTCTGACCTCCCAGGAAGCATGGCTCCTGTGTCCACAGCAGTAGGAGATGTGAGGACCAGAGGCTCACTATTCTGCTAGCTAAAGAGATAGCAATCCACCCCTCATTCCATCCTGAAAGCTCCTTCTTGAGGTAAATAAAAAGTATAAAGGGGGGAAAATTAAGATACATTTATCTACAGTAGCAGTGCTCAACCTGTGGGTCATGACCCCTGCAGGGGATAGAACAACCAAAAGACAGGGGTCGCCTAAAGCCATCAGAAAGTGCATATTTAAACCCATGCTATGCCATAGTGAAATGTTATTTATTGGAATTAGTAATAAATATTTCTCAACATATAATTAAATATTGTTTTGTGATTAATCACTATGTTTAAATTATGTTTGATTTGTAGCAATGAGAATACATAATGCATATCAGGCATTTACATTCCGAATCATAACTGTAGCAAAATTACAGGTTTGAAGTAGCCACCAAAGTTATTTTTTGGTTTGTGGTCACCGCAACATGAGGAACTGTATTGCGGGGTCACGGCATTAGAAAGGTTGAGAACCACTGATCTACAGAGTGAGGATTTCAAAATAGTAATGTAATCCTTACTTTAAACAAATTTAACTATAGTCATCTGATCATTTCTTATTACTTCTTAAGATGTATCCAGATTCATTTCCTACGGATTTATCGCTAAATACTTCCAGTCAAAAACATTAGCTTCCTTCCTAAATATTTTAACCACAACTGTGACTGCAGAGGGTTATTTCCCAGGTTATCCCATGGTGGAGGAGAAGAAGTAGATGTTCAAGCAGCAAACAACAATGATGTTCCCTTCATATAGTGGCACTGGAGTGCCTATTGCATAGTCCAGGAGCAGACCCAAGATGAGAAAATTCATGAACATTACTAAATATATCGTAATTTCACAGTTGAAATTTCTTTAGACACTGCACTTTCTCCACAGCAGAGTCACGGTTTTTGTTAATATTATGGTGACTGAGGACTTGAGCTAGCAGGCTTCTCTTTCTTCTTCTTACTATGTTTCTTATGCTCCTTTTTCTTTCTTTTTTGTTTTTATCTGTTGCTTTTTTCTCATTCTTCACTACTTTTCTTCTTTTTCGCTTGTGCCTCTCCAGCATGATTTGATTCTGACAAGGACCCA
This sequence comes from Myocastor coypus, assembly GCA_004027025.1. NCBI lineage: Eukaryota > Metazoa > Chordata > Mammalia > Rodentia > Myocastoridae > Myocastor > Myocastor coypus. The sequence continues at coordinate 27,625 of PVJA010008695.1, forward strand.
GATGAAGGTTTATCTTCAGGGTACATTTTTCATTTCTTGGTAGATCCTTTAATGTCCTCACTGTCTGACTCAGGTTCTGACAGGGAGCTTTCAGAAGATCTATATGAATGGTTCCTCTTTTTCTTTCTCCTTTTTGCTAGCTTACTTTCCTCATCCTCAGAATCTGAAGAACTGCTGGAAGAATCAGAGCTCAACGAAGAAGATGAATACCTACCAGATTTCCTCTCTCTCTCTCTCTCTCTCTCTCTCTCTCTCTCTCTCTCTCTCTCTCTCTCTCTCTCCTCTCTCTCTCTCTCTCTCATTTTTTGATGAGCTCTCATTTCCACATAATATTTTCACTGTGTGCTATTCTGATTCTTTCTTCCAACTGTTACCCATTTTTTATGCAATTTCAGCCAAAGCCTTAGAGCCTTTCTTTTTCTTTTCTTGTTGCTCTTTCACCTCTTCCTAGGTAGGCCTGGGTGATTCAGGTAATTCTGGCCCATTGCCCCTGAGGACTGAGTTGGACCTCTTGATCTGGCCATTGATATTGGATTCACATAGGCTACCCAGTTGTCCCATTTCCCTATGGGCCGGATGGAGTGCCCAACTAAGACTGTGAAAGCCAGACCAGGCTCTGAAAGCAGCCGCAACAGGCCTGCCATGGACCCTTCTCCAGAAGTCCTTTTGTGTCCAATTCTTTTAGACTAAGGTTTAGGGCTTATCAAATAACTAGATGTGTGAACTTTACTCACCTTAGACCTACCAAATTAACATAGTAGGAAAGGGACTAAGGGACTTTTCTCAGAAGTTTCCTCACAATTCTGTACATACATTAGTTTAAGAATCCCTCCCTGTAGGTTTCTCTATGGCCTCTTTCTCTCCTAATGTTCAGGGGTTCCCGGGCCCCCAGAGAAGACCCAGGAAACACCAGCCACCTGCACCCTTCGGTACCATGCTGAGAGTACGGGACAGGGAAAAGCAAGATGGAGGAGATCCGTATTCAAACTCAAGGTTCTGGTTCTGCCACCTTAGATCAGTTACATAAACTCTCTAATTTCAGATTCTCTCCCTGCAAAATGAGAGTAACAGCAGCTCTTTCCCAGATTGCAACCACTGAATGAAGCAGTAGAGGTAGAAGAGCCTTTGGATAGTCCTGTTGGATTAACAGCTCAGTAATTTAACTCAGTAAGTATTTGCTTCATTCCCAGTTTCCCTTTTACAAAACATAGAGAGTGACTTCACGTTGGCAGCTTCCTTTGACATTCATGTTGGATAGATATTAGGAAAAATGGCTCCCTTAGTGGCTCCAGAAGGAACCAGACTTTTTACATTTTGGTTTTGTCCCCATAACACCTTAGGTCACTTGGGTTATGGCTGAAAGCATTTAGCTCCCAACCACACCCCTCTTCCCCCTCTGCTTCCTGTGCCATGATCTGCTTCTCCTTGGTCCCATTCCCCGTCTGGAAGTTAATAAGCTTTGCCTTCCTTTAACTTGTGAGTGCCGGGTATTCAGGCCCAGCAACAAGAAACAGCTGAGAGACTGATCCACCCACTGGCTGCCCAGAGAACACCTCCCACTCTACCTGAGGGACCCTTGGGTCTCTCTTCAGGCCCAGCCCCTCATCCTACCTGAGGGATCCTGGCATCCTCTTCACAGGCCCAGCCCCCCTACCCTACCCGAGGGATCCTGGCATCCTCTTCACAGGCCCAGCCCCCTACCCTACCTGAGGGATCCTGGAATCTCTCTTTACTGGACGAGCCTGAAAGAATACAGGCTGGTTCTGTGCTTGGCACAGCTATTCCTCATGCTTCCAGAACCAGTCTCCTGGGATCTTTCCAGGCTGGAGTTCCTCAGGGGGCTCCAGTGCCTCTGTCCCCAGGGGACTGCCCAGGTCAGGAGAATCACGTAGGGGAAGAGCATGTATTTTCTCCCCATCTCTGCGCTTCCATCTGGTGGCTCTCTCCATCTTACTGTTTTCATTTGTGTCCCTACTTGGCCTAGACCGACTGGCCAGAATTGCATGTCTGACCCCTACTGAGGGCTCTTAAAATCAAAGCTGGCACATGGAGCTTAGTGCACGAGGCCCACATCCTAAGGATGGGACCACCACGTAGCCTAACGGCAGGACCACTGTGTAGCGTGTTGCCTGTATCTGACACTTCTGTTGCAGCTGCCAACTCCGATTATAGGGAAGAGTCAACCCAGGATGTGGCCACAACAAAGGAATTCACACTGAGTGTGGGCCTCCCACACGCTCCGGTCTTCCACTACTCATGGTAGATACTGCACACCTGGAGCTTCCAGGGAGCCCCCAGAACTCCCAAGGGCTGAAAACAGTTCTCCCAAGGTGGAGAGGCAAGTCGCAGGCCTCCCCATGCTCCTCGTTCCAAGAGCACCACAAGGAGTAAAGACACTTGATTCACTTGGCCAGCATGCAGCCCGCCATCTCGGGAAATCATCACCTGGAACCAGAACTTTCCAGAAAGCAGCAGCTCTCTAGAGCTTGTTGGCAGGGTATCCTCTGCTCCACATGGCTTTTAGCATCTCCCTCAGCCGTCCAGGAAGCTCCTGAGGGCCATGTAGGCAGCAGTCAGGGATCACATGCTTTAGACTCCACTGAAGACTGCATGGCCCTTAATTTACATCACCACCACCACTGACGCATCTGAGTAGTTTTCAATGGTTTTGCACTGGGGTGAGCAGGTACAACTTAAGGTGCCCAGTGAATGTGAATTTAAATGAACTTCATTGAAATACCAGCATATCAGACCTAATAATTCTTCTATCCTCTACCTTTCATTTCCTTGCTCCCAGCTGCCAGAAGTCTATCACAACTATATAATGTAAAACTGCGTATTTCAAAGCTTCTTTTAAAATTAATGTCAGATGACCGGGTGCATTGGTGAGCAAGCTGACTCGTGAAGCCCTTAGGGCAGGGTCAGCCACTGGGTCCTAGTGCCGGTGCTCAGTGTTTAGAAGAGTCTCCTCCGTGGAGAAGGAGTAGAAACGCCCAACCTGAGGCCTTCCAGAAGCTCCCTGCATTCTTTTCAAGTCCGGACACAGTGGCATGTAAGCTGCTCAAGCCCACAACTGAAGGTCTCTTGGGGACATGCCAAGGCCTGGCTTTGAATTCCCCTTAGCACGATTTTGCTAAAGCACAGTAACCAGAAACTTCGAGCCAATTTTACTTATTTATTGTTTGTTTATGCCAATGCACGTGAAGTTCATAATTCTTATTCAATTCTATGGGCAGACTGGTGATAAATATCCATTCTAATGTCTTTTTTGTTTTATGGAAAATGCTTTTGGAATACAGAGAAATAGTAATGGAAAGCCAGAGGAGGAATGCTCAGCTTAGGAGAGTCAGGAAGGAGGACTCGAGGGACCGTGAGCTCTTATTTTCAATAGAGGAGTCATCAGAGGATGGAATAAAAAATTCTGTTTTCCAGTTTCAGGTGACTCCTTGGTGTTAACAAGACACACACACACACACACACACACACACACACACACATATACACACACACACACGTGCGCACAATGCAAAGACGTCCTTATCAAAGAAGATAAACTTCGATATCTCAGGGCAAATCTGAGGGTTTCACCCTGAAGTTGTATGCTGTGGAGTCTGGCGAGCAGATGAAGAGGAATGTGTGAGCTATGTTACACTTTTCCAAAAGGCCTCATGGAAACTAGCCCAGGAGTGCTGTCTGACTGTATTCTGGCGGCCAAGGGCCCAAGGGGCACACTTGCAGAGGAGAGGATTTGAGCTTACTGTTCACTGCAGCTCAAGAGATTACAGTGAGCCGGCTCAGGGGAGCACTGTGCAGTGGCTTTCCTAGGAGGTGTTAGGCAGGGGTCATCCCAAGGCCCCAGCTGGTGTCCGGAGGTGTACTAGAGACAGCACAGCAGTCGTTGCTTCCTCTCTACTCTTGCCTCATGGTCAGGGATGGAGTGTTGTGGATCCTCGCTCAGCACTGTGCTTGGCATCCGTAAGTGAAAAGCTCCTGCTTGTTTCTCTCAGTGGTGGTGGTGGTGGTGTGGGGGTTGCATTCACACTTCTGCTTCAGGAAGGAGGCTTTCCTCAGGACTCTGGGGAGCACACAAGGTCAGGCTCTCGACAGCAGAGTGATTGTCAGGCAGTGTCTGATGGACAAGGGTCAGACGAGAGCCACCAAGCCATCTGCCAGTGCAAACAAGAGTCCCAAGAGGAGGACATCAGGTCATGGGTCGGACATTTAGACTCCGAGTGACCTTGGGGTCAAGGCAACAGCAGTGAGAGGCTGTTCGCGCCTGTGTCCAGCTCCCCTCTGTTTCCTGTGAGGGCGGGATGGCTTGCCTCTCTTATGCTGCTTCTCCGGGGTAACTGCGGTTTAACAGCAGGAGGCCCATGGAAGCGAGGATTGGGTCTGGACTGGATGCTGTCGGCAGGTGGGGAGTGCTCTGCTGTAGTATCCTCTGTCTCGCCAAGAGGAATGGCAGAGGAGGCAGCAGGCCACACGGAAGTTTCCCTCATTCCTGTCAGCTGGGAGAGGTGGGCGTTGGGTCAGCTTTGTGGCTTGGGCAATGCTCGGTATTGTGTGTGTTCAGGCAGATGGCATAGATGGTCTTGTTCTTGTCTTGGACCATCGCTGTCCACAAAAGGCCTTGCTGATGTCTGTGTTCTGTGAGCCTGCTGAGGTCCAGGACAGAACTGATGCCCGGCTGGGAGCCCTGTGCCACCCCTACACGTCAAGGGCAGCTCTTCTTTCTCCCACAGCAAAGCAATAATGCTAATGACTAAGTTTAGCACTGCATTATTGTTTTCTGTGGGGTTATTATGGAAAAATTCTTCATCATTCTTCATTCTTCAGATGCTTTGGAATGCTTATTGAAAAGAGATGGCATTTCGTATTATGGGATGCATAAAGCAAAAATAATAAAAATGTTTTGAAGTAAAAGCAATGAATCTTGCAAAATGCAAAAGCAGCACAGGGACAAGGTCGCAGCTGCTCCAAGTCCCGTGGGGTCACAGGAGGCAGCCCAGGTCTGCTCTCCTCAGTACCAAAGGCCTCCTTTCAGGGAGCAAGCTTCCCACAGGTAATGCCCTCGGTCCCAAACCACACCAGCTGAACTCTAGATTCCCCTCTCAAACCCTGCCTCTACCTCTCTGACAGTCTGTGACTGAGACAGAACAGGGCCATCCACTTCTGGTCCCGAGGAGGTGGCAGACCCCTCTCCGCAGCTCTCAGGGCAGCCGGAAATCTGGAACAGCCCAAGAAACTGGAGAAGTAATCTGTAAGCTGTGCAGAAGTCGCTCTGCCCAGGACTCTCTGAAGGGCCCAGCCCCACACAAATGACTCACCTGACATGTACAGGCAGACAGCTAGACTTAGCCCCCTTGATGGGGTGCTGATGCTTTGATTATTCCATGTGATGGAGAGGGAGCAGCAGGCAGGGGGGCAGAGGCGACAGCCTCCTCCCTGGGGGAACCGACGACTTCTACTTCCACCAGGAATAGCTGCTGGGGCAGCTCCTAAGGAGGACCTATCTGGGAAGCCCCTCGACAGGACAGCCTGAGACTCCCAGGACTCTACCTGGGAGACCATTTTTCTCTCCTTGGGGGTCATCAGCAGGGGTGATGGGAGCCTCAAAGCCAACAGAGAATCCAGGCCGGAGAAAGTGGCCTAGCAGACTCTAAAAATTAAATCACTATTAGAACAATGGCCTCCAACAGAAGCCAAGAGCTGGTGTGCCAAACCAAACAGACAAGTGTCGCTAAGGTGACGTAAACAGGACCCAGGGTCTCCTAACGTGACAGACAAAATGTCTACAGAATAACTGAAAATTCCCTTATCGTACCAGAAATCAAGAAAATCACAGCTTGAGTGAGGGCGATAATCACCTGCCACTAACACAGAGATGAATCAGGTGGATTATCTGACAAGGACCTGAAGTGGCTGCTGTAAGAAAGATGCTTCAGCAATTAGGAATTATCTTGACGTGAATGACACACTAGAGAGTCTCGGCCCTCTCCTCTCAGCTCCCGGGCCCACAGCTGCATCTGCTCTACCTGAGGACTCTTCTCATGCCTTGTAGTGGCTGACTGCCATGGCCCACTCAGCTGTCCTCATGGAAGAGCTCCCCCGTTGCATTGTGGGTATCACTTTCACCACCTTTCTGTGCCCACCGACAGAGGAGCCACCTGGGTTTAGATGAAATTTCCTGGGGAAGATGATGAAGATGTTTATGTCATATCGCCTCAAAAATGCCTCAAAGTCCTCTTTTGTCATTTTCCCACCTAGGCTTCCCTATCCTGGTCTTTGATCAGAAGCATTTTATTCATTAATTTGTTGGTTACACTCTTTCACACCATGTCTGGCCAACAAATTCCATCTAAAGACCACATGGGGAAATACCTGTCCAGCCTTTGAGGGTGATGCTGTAGGATGAGACAAAATATCTGACACCCAGACTAAAGGAAGGACAGGTTATTTAGCTTGCAGTGTATGAAGCTTTCAGTCCACCTTCAGCTGGCTCCAAGGCAAAGTGGCACATGGCAGAGGGCCACAGTTCATGGCAGCAGACAGCAGCAACACAGCAGGAGCAAAAGGGGAGGTGCAGAGAGATCAAGCCCATTTCCCTCTCTTATGTTGTATGCGCGGGTGCAGCACTCGCACCCATAACCCAGCATTAGATTATGGATCAATCGCAAACTCTAGAAGCCCACCTGTGACTGCTTGAGGCTCTGGGGAGGCATCCGTATGCAAGCCATAACACCTCTGGCCTCTGTGGAACCTTCCATGGCTCCCTAGTACCTTTTGAAACAGTAACAGAAAATCACAAGGACCTCTTTCTACTTTTTCTGCCCTGCTGCCAGCCTGGCTGTCCTCACTGGGTAGCTCCTGCTGGGGCTCTGTGGGTTGTGGAGTGCAGCGTGGCCCTTCTCTGCAGCCCTGTCCCCTTTGCTGTGCTGTTCCAGGCCACACGCCAACCCCCAGTCACTCATCAGGTCTCCCTTGTCTCCATGCTGGGTCCCCAGGCTGCACAGCACTTCCAGCTTGCTGTGTGTGCGGGTGTTCTTCCTCCATATCTCACACCGCCGCAGGCACTCAGCAAGTACTGGTTCTGTTCAGCTGCTTCTCGGGGGCACCCGCCCCTTATGACCCTGCTGGCCTCCTCTGGAGTCTCTGCCAGAACCCCTGCATTCCTGATATACCCTTATCAGCATTTGCATTATAGGAAATAGCACCAGGGAAGAGATAACTGACTCTGTCTCTTTCTCACTGGAAAACTTGTTGCAGGATGCCATTGTCACTGCAGCAGGAGGAGCTCTGCATGCAGCCACAGTTTGCCACAAAGCCCTTAAAAGCCAAAAGATCGCTTTCCTCAGGATGGGACAGCTGGCGTTAGTGAGAATAAAATCTTGGCCGCCATTGCTCGGAGGCTCTTGTGCTCTGTCTGGGCTGTGCTCTAAACTGCTGTTCCTCTTTACAGGTGGGGAAACTGAGTCCTGAACAAGAAGCGGTCAGTCAGAGGGACCTGTAGGTGGGCACCTTCTCAGGATAACCCTACATACCTCTCCGCTCTGTGGGACTGGGTCCTGTGGGTCTGGATCCTAGTTGTTCCTTACAAAGGAAAATAATTGGATCAGATCAAGACTTAGTTCATGGCCTCTTCTATATTTTATTTACTAATCTTATTTTAATCAGCTCTCTGAAGAACCTCCCTCCAAATAAGGTATCTGGCACTGTAGCACAGAAGCGTGCTGAGACCCAACAAGCTCACAAAGAACCTGAGCTGTTGCCACGGAGCATGCACCTTGGCCTGCGCTTCAAGGAAGTGGTGAGCACAGGAAATCTGAAGTTTCGCTGTGGGCTGCTCTCCTCCACCCTTGTGTTTTCAGGAGCACAGCAGAAGAATCAGGGAAGAGCCCAGAAAGCCTTCTGTTGGATGCACTATCATGATTCTTTCCTGGCGGCGGGAGGCAGACTAGCACCCAAGGGCAACACGGGGAACCAAGCCCCTGCCCCCCTGGCTCAGAGTCCCCTGCCTCCTGGGGCCAAATCCCTAAGCCTTGGGAGAGTGCCTGCTTCTCAACTTCTCTTGGGATGAAACCGCAGAGCATCAGGGCGGATGCTCTTGCCTATGCTGCTGAAATAAGCTTTTGTTTTTTAAAGCATGTAACTTGATAGCATCATTGAGTTTCAGGCTTCTGTGCATTTTAGGAATCCCAACGCTAACTGAATACTGTGAACTTGCTTCTTTCTATGGAGAACTCAGAGGGGCCGCTTTCCAGAGCTGGTAGCAATGGTCTTCTGTCGATCACATGTGGGGCTTGGAAAACAAGAATAGGGGAAGAAGTTGAGCCCTGTTACTCAGGAATCGTAAAGCCACCAACACCCAGAGTAGAGAACACGCTGAGTTATAGACAGCCCTGGAGCACAAATTGTCACTTGAAGCAGGCGGCAAATTGTGCCCTAATGTATTGTTCAAGAGCATAATAATAATAATAATAATAATAATAATAATAATAATTCGTAGTCATTACCAAAGCATAGAAGGAAAAAAAGAATATTTTACTCTTATGGTAATTGTGTCTTCAGTTGTATCCTATCCTCAGTGATAGTTTAAAGCAATTCAAAAACGACCATCCTGTTGATATTAAGGATACTATGGCAAATTAGCTATTTTCATTTGTCGCAGAGGGCAAAACGGGCAACATGGCCACAGAATGGATGTGGAAAAGGCTAAGCTCCATGACGAGGGATGGTCCTTCAGTGTACAATTAGCAGCTTCAAGGAAAGTGGGAAATATCTGCCACATGGCTCTAAAAGTGCTGCCAGTGGAACTGCCCGTTGCCCCGTGGAGCTACCTGTGGGCACACTCTCCACTGCTGTTCCATCCTCTAAATTCACTGTCGAGGGCCTCGTGAAGGTAATGTGTGTAGAAGAAAGGAGTTAGAAATGTTCCCACTCAAACAAGCAAGAGCATTATACGGCAGGAGAGGCGTGTGGGGACACAGCCTCATGCAACATTTGCAAAATGCCACAACCAGGAAAGGATGGCATAGGATGCTGGAGCTCTTCTCTGTAAACCTGGCAGCTGCAGGGGGCCCAAGGAGCCCCTCTGTCATCAGGGTAAACACCCAGCACTCCACAGTGCACGCTGTTTTAAGTCGAGATGTGCCCTAGGGAACATGTATTTCGTGCATTTGTCAACTAGGACACTTGCAGCTTTGATAGGTCTATGGATGCATGATTCCAAACATCAGAAATAGCAGATGTGGACAACCTTTTCTTCCCATTCCACACTGCCAGTTTGTAGTGAGGTTGATAAGAAAGGAAGCTGTTATGTGGAGAGAGACCAAAGGTCGCAGGTGCAAAGCCCCCTACTGAGCTCAAGGAGCTCAACGGATGCAGGAAGGTGACAGACGTCTATCCTGCATGAACTTAAAGGAAAGTGAATATGACTGCAAGCACTGCCAATGCACAGAGCACATGCGCGTGCCCCCCCTGCTTCCTGCCAACCAGCAGCCCTGGCAGACAAAGGCAGGGATTTCTCCCTTCTCTCTCTGCCAACTAGGGGTGGGTTTGAGGACAAGGATTGGGAAGTCCAAAGGCTAAAGTGAGAACTGAATTACCAGCTCCATCAGACGCAAAGCTATAGAAGCCGTGCTGAAGCAGAAGAAAAATCGAGCGTGCAGGTCTCCTCACAAGGACAGTACCTCAACCACTGTGGACACTCAGAGCCTGACAACAACAATGGCAATGCAAACAGCAAAGCCTGCAACACTGCGCCCAGATGCTGACCTCCCTCTCAGAGCCTCAGCAAGAAAGGAGAAAGGAGAGCACAGTGAACTCTGTTTGTGGCTTGCATGGCAGAAGAATCAGAGAGGAGGTCGGAGAACTGCTCTTCCTCAGGAAAGGCACGCTGCATCCAGGGCGGCCCAAGTGGAGCAGGGCTGCTGAGACATTCTAGCAGGCCAGAAAACAAAGAGTGAGCCAGTGAACAACAGCACGTGAAGAGAAGTTCCAGAGCCAGCGAGATAGCTCAGCAGACTAAGCACTCACTTAGGTAAGCACAGGGGCCAGGGCTTGATCCCTGACACCACATACCGCACCGGCCTGGCCCCTGGGCACGCTGAGCCTGTGATGCAGTCCGGGTGTGGTGGTGCATGCCTGTAATCCCAGCACTAGGGAGGCACAAATCAGGAGGATCACTATGAGTCCAAGCTGCATAGTGAGACCCTGCACACACACACAAACAGAAGTCCCATCCTACCAAGACATGTAACTGAGTAAAGAGAAGAATGTCCTCTAATATTGTTGTAGAATAAGATAATGAGAAGTTGATTTCAACGAAACAAGAGCTGAAAACTAGTGTGAAATAAAAGGTGAACTGCATATAGTCCTGAAAACAGAGGAAAAGAAAACAGTACCAGTTCAGCATACATGAGAGGAAAACAGACAGATGGTGCGAAAGATGAGCTAGGAATACATCAGACACTTCAATCTCTATAAGGAACATGAGGAAGAGGCATGGCAGGTTACATACAGGAGCCAAAGTGAGAAGAAAGATGGAAAATTCATTTCACGTATATAAACATACCGTGCGTGTGACAACAAGAACTGAATTTTCAGAAAGCAAAACATTCTACTTTGTGATGATTAAAATATGATCAAACCTGGGGAAATACACTAACTTATATGTCAGTTAATTTTCACAGACTTTGCAGCAGCTTCTGATTTGCCCTCTGCAATGATTGCCAGGTATTGTTCTGAATTGGTAAACATTAAAGGCTATCACGTGACGCCATGTCAAGCAATGCAGAAAGGCTAAAGAGAAAATAATGGCTTACAATAACTAGGGTTCAACATGAGAAGGGGAAAATTAATCTAGCACTGTCATGTTGATAAATCATGAAATATGCATTAAACTCTATTATGTAAAGTTACACAGGTGATCATGTAGACACATACAAATAATAAATCTTCCACATGCATCAAAGGGAAGAAAAGGAAAGCAAACTACAAATAGGATTCAAAAGAAGTGCTAATTACATAGATTCAAAAATATATTAATGACAAACATACAGCTATATAAAAATGTAAGTGCATAGTCCAGGTGGGCTTAAAGAAGTGCCTTAAAGAATAAAAATAAAACTATGAGCCCTCTCCGCCGGCCCTGCCTCTTGGCCCGGCTCGGCACCCGCCCGACTTCCCAGCGCCCCGCGTGGCCCGGGCATGCCCAGTGCGGGTGCAGCGGCCTGGCCAGAAAGCACCCCCGGAGTGGGCTGCCGGCCAGAGGAGCCCACCGGGCCCTGCTGGGCGAGGGAGCTGTGGGTCCTTCATGATGAGCGATTGGGGACACATCCCTCTCCTCTGTGTAGTTGCTAAGAAGTCTGGATGGTGAAGAGATGGCAGACAGTGTCAAAACCTTTCTCCAGGACCTTGGCAGGGGAATGAAAGACTCCATCTGGGGCATTTGTACCATCTCAAAGATAGATGCTTGGATCCAGCAAAAGAGAGAGGAGCAGCGTCAAAGAAGGCCTGGTAGTGTCCTGGCTCAGAGGAGAGCCCAGAGTACAGAGTGAAAGAAGCAAGAGAATGAGTCATGTATCATTCGAAGAATTTTCCACTGCTGTGCTTGGAATGGTGGGGTATTCTGGTTAAGTCTCCTTTTGTTTTATCGAGTGTTTATTCCTGTGCTTCAGTCAGTAACAGCCTGGATTATTGGTGATCTGTTCCTGAGTGGAGATATTTGGTCTTGGCTGGAATTCTTCCTCACATCGGTTTTTAGTGTGCTTTGGGTGCTCCCCCTGTTCGTCCTTAGCAAAATTGTGAATGCAATTTGGTTTCAAGATATAGCTGATCTGGCATCTGAGGTATCAGGGAGAAAGCCTTAACCATTCCCCAGTGTTAGCAAAATAACTGCTGACATGCTCTTCAACCTCTTGCTGCAGGCTCTTTTCCTTATTCAGGGAATGTTTGTGAGTTCTCCCCATCCACCTTGTTGGTCGGCTCATCAGTCTGCTACATATGTCCCTTCTCTACTCACTGTACTGCTTCAAGTATCATTGGTTCAATAAAGGAGTTGAAATGCATCAGCGCTTATCAAACATTGGAAGGAACTGGCCTTACTACTTTGGATTCGGTTTGCCCTTGGCTTTCCTCACAGCAATGCAGTCGTCATATATAATCAGTGGCTGCCTATTCTCTATCCTCTTTCCTTTATTTATCATCAGCGCCAATGAAGCAAAGACTCCTGGAAAAGCATACCTTTTCCAGTTGTGCCTTTTCTCCTTGGTGGTCTTCTTAAGCAACAGACTCTTCCATAAGACAGTCTACCGGCAGTCTTCGCTGAGCAGCTCCACCTCTGCAGAGAAGTTCCCCTCACCACATCCGTCTCCTGCCAAACTGAAGGCTACTGCAAGTCCCTGAGTCACCTGCTGTCCAAGCCATGGGTAGGATCAGAGGCCGCGGCAACGCTTTCCTCGGTTCTTCCCGAACCAGGGAAGGTGGGACCCATTCTGCCAAAGTCCTCTGCATATTCCTTTCTCTTTGAAGAATTGGACCTTTTGTCTCAGATGCACATAAGACAGAATCTTCCTGACACCAGTGTGTGGATTTTTAACACCATCATGAGTCTGAATGGACCACAGGTTTTTCTGTATCTGTTTTCTAGCATTCGCCAGCCCCTGTGCCTGGACTGATTTGAATGCTTTGTTTTCCCCTCTGTGCCATTTACCCTCCTGTCTGTCCTGTCTGCCTTCCAGCCTCCTTGGATGAATGAGTTTTGTAATTCTATAATAATAATAATAATAATAATAATAATAATAATAATAATAATAAAATTTAAAAATAAATAAATAAAAATTTATGACTGAGCCTTATCCTTTAACCAACGAATCTCTAAAACACTTGGAATTTTCTGAGCAGCTGGATTCTCAGGAGCACCTTTCGTTCTTGGATGTTGTCAGGCCCCGCTCCTGGCACAGGGCCCAGCCCCTGTATCTTTGCCCCAGTGAGGCAGCTCTTGGTGGACTCCTGGGTCTGCAGAAAGAACAAACTCTGATGGGAAGCTTGACACTTTCAGTAGTGCCCCAGCCTCCAAGGAGAGGGAGGGAGCCAGCCCCTGAGTTAATCAATTGCGCTCCTGTCCTGAACCTCCACAAAACACCTTAGGGGCAGGTTCTGGGGACTTCTGGGTTACTGAACCCTCGAGGCTGCAGGGATGGTACTGTGTCAGCTGAGGGGCGTGGAGGCTGTACACACACAGCCTGAATCCACCCCTCCCTTTTTACGGCTTCTTTTGGGCCCTTCCTGGGCTGGAGCCCCAAGAATAAATGGATACACACATTACTTATTTAATGACCTGCTTGTTTAACAACTGCTCAGACTCAGTACGGTCCTGTCCATCTTGTTTACAGGGCACGAGTGTCTGGTTTTATACAGTGCACTTTGTTTACCCAGCACTGTCCACTGTGCTGGTTGTCGGTACAGTACAGTGCGGTTGCTTCCTGCTCTCTTGTAACCCCACACTACAGCATGGAAGAGTTATGCAAATAAAGGTGAGGTCATCTAGTTGGAGGGAACAGCCAGAACAACCATTGCTTTGTTCTGAATATGTAATGTATATGCTCTATACTATTCTTGACTTAGCGACAAAGTTGGTTAAGGACCTAGTTGCAGGAATGCAACAAGTTGTTAAACAAATTATATCTAAGAGCCTCAGTAATGCGTGCCGTGCACTGGCCTAGCAAGGGGCCAGTCTGAGTCTTCACAACTGTGGCTAGCTGGGACCACCACTTAGGTGTTTTCTCTTTCTTTTGTGGTGCTGAGGATTAAACCCAGGAATTGCGAGATCTATCTCTAAAACTTTTGATTTTTTTTTTATTTTGAGCTAGGCAGACCTTAAGCAGGCTGAGTAGCTGGGGTTCCAGGAGTGTTGTGCCCCACCCAGCCGCCACTTGGTTATGACAGGCAGTGGAGGCACTGGACAGCTGGCATCAGAAATGAACTAAATCGTATGGGTGTGGAGTGGGTGTCCTGGTGCTGGCTGCCGCGGACCCACCCAGCCCACCTGAAACCAGGGATGATGTGAGAGGCAGAAGAGAGGCAGTATGTTCTCTGCAGACAGCAGTGGGGGACACACGAGGCAGCTCCATGGAGAAGGCAGCCTGTCGGCCGGGCTGGAAAGCAGGATTCAAGACAGAGATTTAAAATAGAAATGAAAGTAGACAAAAAATTGTAAAAAAGTTTTAAAGAGACACAAAATCCAAAGCATTAACCTCTCCTTTCGCGAGGCCGGCAGGAATCAGCAGCACAGCTATCCAAGCTCTCCTGGGTACAAACATGTATAGTTCTGCTTCCCTTTTCTTTTTCTCTTCCCCTGTCCCTCACCTCAGTTGTTCCTTCCCTTTGAACAGCTTCCTTTCCTTTTCCTTTTGCACTGTCTATTGTACCTTTCATTTTTTTTTTTTTTTACTCTTTCAGGTTCTTACATTAATAAGATAATATGGTCTGGTTTGCTTCACTTACAAGTATGGTCTCTAGTTGTAACCATTTACCTACAAAAGCCTCAAAGTTATCTTTTCATGGCTGCATAATACCCTATTGTATAAAAAAGAACACTTTTTAAATCCATGATTTGCCTATGACAAATTTTGCTGTATAAATACAGATGCACATATATTGCTGTGTCGTACGTTTGTATCTGTAAGCTGAATAACTAATGTGATAACAATATGTAACATAACAACCATTATCAAATCCCTAGCATCCTGTTTAGTGAAATTCTGTATCACTTTTAATTTTTTTTACTATTCTTTATTTTCTTTAAAAAATACAAAATTAAATATATATAAAAATAAAATAGAAACAAAATCTGGTTTGTGTCAAATATATAGAGAATATGGAAGCAAAACCAAAAAGAAAGCAATAGCTTTGAGGGCCCTTTCCCATAACTCTGGGGCTCATTTCCCCAACTCAAAATACACTTACTAGCAAGGCAAACCTACACAAAAGTGAAACATACAACCATTAAACAAGGAGCTAGCAAAGGGGAGGCGGGCAGCACTATTGTACCAAGGCCTCAAGAGGCTGGGGATGGTGAGAAGGCAAGGAGGACCTCAGGTTGAATCACTGAAGGGCCTGTGAGGTGCTTCCCGAGGCTGCTTCTCCCGGGGGCGGGCTTTGAGTGAACTTCTCTGTCGCTCTGTCCTCCAAGCGACCGTGCTCACAGAGAGTGGGCCTACTAGCTGCCCTTGTGGGTAGCTCTGCTGTCCTGCCTGCCTCACCCTAGCCCTAGTGCCAGGCTGGAGGACGGTGACACTGGCTCCACCCTGCCTCTGCCGTAATACAAAAAGCAGGGCCAGCTCGGGGGCCAACAGGACCCAGCAGCTAGGTCTCCAGACTGCTAGGTAGAAGTGTGCCTGTGGCATTTGAAAAATCAGTTAGCACAGAAGAAAGGAGAACTGCACACAACAATTAAAGTGAGAAAAGAAACCACCACAAGTACTGAGTTGGAATCTTAAACGTTAGAGTGCAAAACCGTGTATTGATGCTGAACAATTAGTGCCATTAATCTTATTGAAAAATAAGTACCTAAAGCTGATGGTGGAGGATCTAGGGTGCCCAGTAGAAGAGATTCAGAAGCATATGTAATGCAGCTGACCTAACAGCACCCAGAACTTTCTAAACAAAGTAGAGAAGTTTAAAAGGATCTCATGGCTACCAAAATATGGAAGTTTTCAAGTTCATCATACAAAGCGGCATGGCTACCTATGGACATACTCCAGTTTATTTATTTATTTATTTATTTTTCAATGTATTTGGTACAGGGTCTCACTATGCAGCTCAGAATCATAGTGATCCTCCTATTTTCAGCCTCTCCAGTGCTGAGATTACAGGCATGTGTCACCACACCCGGACTCCATCAGCATACCAATGGGCAGAGCTGGTGTGGCATGTGGTGCTTGGTATCAAACCCTGGTTCCTGTGCTTGCCTAAGCAAGCATTTAGTCCACTGAACTATCTTGCTTGTCCCTCCAGTTTAGTGTAATCTTATTTTGTAGCTACTAAATTTACTGCTTAGGGACTAATGACAAGAAAGAGTTCTATGTATGTACAGTATAGATATAATTTTTTTCTGAATACTTGTCATTTACTGTTGGTTGAATCTACAGATACACACAAAACCAAACTAAAGTCATAAGATCAAGCAGGAACCACCTCAGGAATATAAGAACGATTTAATCCTAAGGATTCTATTAACAGAATAAAACACTCTAGTAGAGCAAAAGGATAAAGTTTTGACAATTTCCATGGATACAGAGAGACTCTGACAAAAATCTCACATCCATATTTTCCACAAAGAACAGTGATGTTTTGAGAGAAGAAACAGATATTTTTTTATCATGGTGAGGAAAATACATGTCTTCATACAAGTACAATTGTGTGAGACAGTAAACATCTCATCATGGTTAAGACGAGTGTGCCACGTGAATTGTTATTAGCTACTAATATTTCCAAATGCAATAGAATAGAGAATAAAGGGAATATTGAGAAAGAGTCAAGAGAAAAATCTTAAAAATGGTAAGAAATCACAGTTTTCATATTTGGTTACAACATTAATATACAAAACCCAACTACATTCAACATGTACACTTAGAACAAAATAGGATAAGTAAGTCCACTGAAAATGATAGCCAAATGAGAAAAGATAAACAGTTCACTGAATCTGCTGAAAACAACCAAAATACTCTACCAAGAGACATAAAATTATGTGGGAATGCAAGCCAAGATTGTCATCTTCCTGATGAAGAGGTTCAATTAATCTGTGAATCCAATGGATGCTTACTTAGAAATATAACAGAAAGAGAGATATATAGGAGGCTGAGCTGTACTGAAACCATGAGAGGCTGGGCATGGTGGCACATGCTTATAATCTCAGCAGTCAGGAAGATGAGGCAGGAGGATCACTGCAAGTTCAAGAGCAGCTTGGGCTACAAAGTGAGTTCAAGGCTGGCATGAACTGCATAGTGAAACTCTGTCTCAAAAAGATAAATAAATAAACTGAGTGATAGAAATCAAAAGAACAGAATAGACCAAAATACTTAAATAAACTTAGTTTACAAGTAAAAGGATATTTTAAATAGACATAGAGATTATTATTTTATTATAGAAAAAATTATTATACATTTAACCAGTGCTACTGACTACAGTTTGTAAAAACAAAATTAAACTTCAAATCTATTTCTTACAGTAAATACATCCCAGGAAATGAGAAGGTATAAAAATAAATGAAACTATACAGCTTAGAAGAAAATATGAATAGTTTATTTATATTCTCAAAATGGAGAAAACCTTTTTAAAAGCCAGAAATAAATCCCAAGATGTACAAAGGAAGATACAGATAAATTGACAACATAAAATGTTAACCTTTCACTCTTCCAATAAATAAGCAAATCAATAAATAACATGAAAAGACAAATGGTAAATGAATAAAAGTATTTTAAGACATAAGACAGAAAGATCCCAATTTCAAAAGCAAATAAGAAAAAAAGCCAAAGAACCCGAATGAATATGACATAAAAGATATAAATTTACAAAAACTTGAAGTTACCAAAAAATTTGAAAAAATGTCTAGCTTCACTCCTAATGAACCAAAGTCAGAGTAATATTGCAATACATATCAGGTAGGAAAAATAAATTAAATTTGGAAACATTTATTTTGGGAAATCAGGGAATCTCCCTCTGTTACTGTACTTTTGATGGGGATGATCATTAATCACTTTCTAGAGGATGATGTAGCAATATTTATCAAATTTTGAAATGTATAGCTTTATATCCAGCAATTCCACTTCTAAAGTGGAATTTACACCAAGACATAGTCAGAAAAGTGGGCTAAGATCTACACACAGGAATGCTAATTATTACAGATCTGCATATAAAAGTAAAAACTGGAAATCTCTATCTGTTCAATAAAAGACTAATCAAATAAACTCTAGTTCACCGAGGCAATGGGATCCTAAGCAGCTATTAAGAGAAACGAGGTAGCTCTTTATACATTATTATAGAAAGATCTCTAAAACAAAACACCAGGTGCAGATGTGTCACACAGCATGAGTTCTCAAGAAGCAGTCGCTCTCCACATCCCTCCCTCCCTTCTGGGAATGCCCCCCAAACTCATCAGTGGGGCCCCATGGGTAGAGAGAAGGGGAGCCTGGAAGGCTACTTTAACATCCACACTTTTCTAACTCTATGCACAGCTGTTGGTTACTATTTTCATCAATCAGGTAAGAGTTACTTAGATGGTCAAAATATGAACTACTTTTATTTGCCTTCTATGTTTTTCCATGTAAATACAAAGTCAGAGAGGTTTTTCTCTTTCTTACAGCCAACAGTGTGGTAGGGATCAATTTTGGAGTCACAATAAGAAATCAAGCATTTTCTTTATATATCAAAACACTTCTTGTTTCTAAAGACATTTGAATAGGAAGAAAAAGACAGGAAATATTGTGCGTTATTTCTCTATTCCATGTAGAGGGGGTGGATGCCGAGGACGACCCACTCCATGTGGCCCGACACTGCAACCTCCTATTTTGTCAACCTTGTGGCTGTGAACGATGTCTGTGCTCCTAAGTCAAGCACACAGGCACTCGTGCAGTGCACACACATGTACACACACACAGAGCACACACATGTGCACAAACAAGTGCCCACACACAGATCACACACAACCTTCACCTTCCTGCAGCAGAAATGAATTCGTGTGCACAGAAGAGAGTGAAACTGGTGGCTGGGAAAATGTCTGCAAGTTTGTTTGCTCTGCAAAATCTAATCTTTGCTCTCGAGGATCCCATCTCAGGGGTCAGGAATGGACTGCGGGACTCCGCGAGCTTAGCAGCCTTGGGTAGCTTTGTAGTCTAAAAACGGAAGGGATTGGGGCATTACTCTCTGATCTCATTAAAAATTAGAATGGGAAGAGGCGAGATGACTGCTATCATCTAGATAACCTAAATGGGGCACCCCATCACCTATTAGATTTTAGAATTAACCTCTCCAGTGAATCCTCCCACTGGACCCAAGCCTACTTCCTCAGCTGCTGCCGAGACAAACGTGCTGGGGGGATGGGACAAGGACAGGCAGGATTGAGCTGTGCAGGTCTCCCTGCTGACTGCACCAGCCCTGTGCCTAAGGAACCATAGGTGGCACCACCCCCTCCCTAGTGCCTCCATGTGGGGCCAGAGAGGTTCCTGTCCCTGAACTGTGGCCCTGCACAAAGAAAAAGCCAGGGAACACAAGGACTTTTTGGTGTGTATTCATGTGGCTGGACACAGCCTGAAGACTAACCAGCTCTAGTCCACATAAAGCATATAATGTGTAAGCACACAGTGGTGGGAGTTAACTTTTATTAACCCCCTGGCCTGGTAGTTCTCATAGATCTCTTATTGTCCTTTGCAGATCAGAACAGATTTACTTAACTCCTCCATGTCTGCAGCAATGCAGGAAGCCTAGGAGTTATTAGAAAACTAAGGGGACATGGCCCACACTAGCCCACGCAGGTGCAAGCCACTGGGGCTGGCCCTAGTTCAGCTCTGAAAGCCTCCAGTGCTTGACAAGCACAAGTCTATTGAACGACTGATTCTCTCACACAGAAATGACAAAATACTCTTTCTTCTACCAACTATCTTTGGTAGAGGAGTGAATATGTCAACTGCAAGAAAACCTACAGGCAAGCTTTTAGTCCTTCTGCCATTACTCTGCTTTTTTCAAGTCAATTGCTGGGATGGATTTAGTGAATATGGTTTATTATATGTTTCAGTCTAGGGTTTGTACACAGGCAAAAAGCATACGCTGCACTTCCAGGTGGGTCTGACTAGCAGGTGGCATGCAAGCATGCAGAACCAAGTGTTCAGGCCTCCCCAGACAGGTTGGAGCTACAGAAGCCTTCCTGCAGGGCTATCCAGAGAGCGATCAAATGGGTAACAGGGCCCTTCAGTCAGGCCCTGCTGACTGTGAGGGTATGCTGTGGGACGTGTGCCATGGGATGTGTGCCAAGGATGTGTACAAAAGGGATTAAAGAGAAAGGTGGTCAGATTCTATTACTGAAATAACAAGAAAACTGTGACCATTAGGATAATCAGTCATAAAGACATATGAGGTCCCCCCATTCATGTTGCTTTCGGGTCAACACCCCAAATTCTCACCCACCGATGGCTCGGCCCCACTCTCTGCCTTTCCTGTACGTGTAGGCCAGCTGGCCTCAGGCGAAGTCCTTAGACACGGCCTCCACGAAGTTGGGAGCGGACATGAGGATGCCGATGGTACAGATGATGGTGAAGACCGAGAAGGCCATGAGGCACAGGCGGTCCACCACGCAGGCTGCGAACTTCCACTCACTGCACACAGCCTCGCTGTCGTCCTGGCAGCGGAAGCGGTTGGCGATGTAGCGGACTTCCTCCAGGATCTTGGCCAGCTCCGGGTCCCCCTCTGAGTGCTGCCCGGCGTGCAGCAAGTGCTCATCGTGCGTAGGGGAACAGGCCATGCGGCCGCACACGACCCCCGAGTCTGGGGTGGGGGCGCAGTGCATGCCCTCCAGGCCTCGGAAGCCGATGTAGAGCAGGTTGCCGTTGCTGGCTGGGGGCGCCGGCCCCGCGCTCAGCTCCATGCTGGCCAGGCTGCAGCGGCGCTGCTTGTGCTGGCAAGCGGGCCGGACTTTGTCCTCCCCCGGCCTCTTCATGCGCAGGAACCAAGCACACCAGTTCAGCAGGATGATCCTGGTCTGGGGAGATAACAGAAGCTTCAGAGAGGCCTGGGGGGAGACCCGGTCATGCTGGGGCTGACCCACCCCATGGCCTCTCCCCTGACTTTGCGCACGTAAGGAACACCAAACCCTTAGCAGTGGGTGAGTCAAAGATGACCTGAGCATAAAGCCTATGCGTGTTCACCACCCTGGGAATGAAGCAAAGTTTTCTCTGAGACAAGCAGAAAACAGCCTTGGGGAGAAGGCTGAGGTACTCTGGCCAGGCTAGGCATGAATATTTATGAAGCTGTTTTAACCTATGGACTAAGAAGACCTTCTGCTATTATTTCTTTGGAACTAGGAGCTCTGTAAAAAGACTCTTGAGACACCAATGTGCTGTGCACTACAGAAGTCTCAGAACCTCTGACCTAACTCATTAGGCTGTGGCAAAGCCCAAAGACCCTGACGTCCTGAAAGTATTTTGCAAAGTCAAAAGCAAGCCTTGGCAAACTTCCTGAATGCAACACCACAAAGAATATTTTTCACTCCTTAGGTCATCAAGTCTCTCTTTTAAGCATGAAGCTTGCTGATGCAGTCCCCACAGAAAGCATGTGAGTGGCTGTTTTCTGATCATCTTCTATTTGCAAAAACAGGACTACATGTGGCCACCTGCGCCACAGTCTGCAAAGGTCTGGTCCAAAGTGTTTTATAGATTAACGGTATTGTGTTTTTGAGTCAAATCCAGGGTAATTTATTTATTATTTATTTATTTGTTTATTTTGTATTTTTAAGGAAGGATCTATAGGGACAGGGTGTTCATGCTCTCACTACTAGGTCAGGCTCATAGTGATCCCTCTGTTTATAGCTTCCCAAGAGCTGAGATTATAGGCATGTGCCACCATGTCTGGACTCAGTTGTCATCTCAACATGTCCTGGGGGCAGGGACAGCACAGTAGGCTTGGGGATCAAACCAGGGTACATTTATTTATTTATTTATTTGTTGTCTTTTTGAGATAGGGTCTCACTATGCGGTTTGGGCGGGCCTTGAGCTCACTTTTTTTAAAGAGTTTTTATTTTATTTATGTATTTATGTATTTATTTATTTATTTTTCTTGTTTCTGAACTTTTGTTTGTTTATTTATTCATTTTCATGGCCAGCTCAGCCTGCCCTGAGGGCAGGGCTGGCACAGCATGTGGTGCCGGGGATCAAACCGCGGGATCAAACCGCGGTCCCTGCAGCCGCCAAGCTTTCCTAAGCAGGCGCTTTAGACCACTGAGACATCCCGCTGGGCCCCATTGAGCTCCCTTTTGTAGCTCAGGCTGGTCTCAAACTCGAAATGATCCTCATGACTCAGCCTCCCAAGTGCTGGGATTCTAGGTGTGCACCATCGTGTCCAGTTCCAAGTAAATTTATAGAGCCAGCATGCATGTTATACTTTTTGTCTACTTGTCTCCCCAAAGCCTCTTGTAGTCATTGGGTGGGGACTTCTATAGATTGAGACTTGACTCATGAGTCACCGGGATTGTGCATTTCAGTACTGATGGGATTATCAGTCTGAGTAGGGCTGGGACTGTGGGTGTGTTCTAGGGTGGATATCCTAAGGCAGAGAGCCTGATAGGAACATAAAGAGAGACAGAGAGATAGACTGGAGTTGTTGCTCTGCTGTCCTGTTTGGCTGGCTGCCTCTGCCACCATTTTGTTGCTGTTTCGCCACTATAAACTGGATGCTCTCTGCTCTGTTCCACTCAGCCTTGGGCCAGCCGAATATGGACTGAAACCTTCACAAACTGTGAGCTAAATAAACCTTTCCTTCCTTCATTTTGAGTGTCAGGCATTTGTCCCAGCAAGGAGTAAAAAGTAACTAAGACAATGCACAAAGAAGTTGGTGAAAACTCCGCCTGTGGATGTGCATTATCTTTGCTTTTAGGGAGAGAAAGGAGACAGCCCAAACTGTAGCTGTGACAGAAGCAAAACCACAAAAGCATTCTTGCTATACAGCTGCCCATATAAACATGCATGAAGTGGATCCTTTCTCTGAAATCATCCAGATTCTGATTTCATTTTCATTTTGTTTCAGGACCTAACAGGTATGTTTCCCACTCGTGCGGATAGAAAAGATGTGAGCTGCAAGTCTGTGGGGCTCTCTTTCTTGGTAATAACTCTATGACCTTATCAAAGGTCACTGAAGCTAACAGAGTTGGAGGAACGAGAGCAAGGCAAGCCACCGCTTCGGGGTTCGTGGGTGCCGCAGAGACAGCCCTGGGCTCCATGGCACTCTACCCTGCAGGCAGCTATCTGTGTGGAGGGACTTTCAGAGTCAGTGATAGGCAGTGCCACATGGCCACAGTGAAGTGCCATCATGAGACGTCCTCTCTCTGGGACCATTCAGGATTCTGTGGTGTGACAATAATTCCCCCATTTTGCAGACTGATCAACTAATTCCCAAAAAGGCTAAGAAAGTGGCTGAAGGTCACACAGTGGTCAAGGAGCAAGGTCACTTCTGTGTTTAGATTTTGGCAGCCTTGGTCATCTATCCCTTCCTCTCAAAGCTCCTGTGACCAAGCCCTGCACCCCCTCCAAAGATACCGGAAAGCCCATTAAGACCTCAGGGCAGGCTGTGGGATGGGTTGGAGGGGGGGCTTTCTGGAGCAGAAACTTCTGTGCAAACAAAGGCTGAGGAGGGCTCAATGCTCTTCACACGGGGCAGGGTCTGCACGTGCCTGAGGCCACCTTGGCTACCACCACCCACTGCGCCAAGTCCATTTGGATTCCGTGGCTTGAGTCATCTCCAAAGATGGAATTATCTTTTCAGCACTTATCAAACTGTGCCTGTGACCTCTCCTGTGAGGTGGCAGCTTTGTTTCTCTCTGTGCAAGTGTCACATAATGCCACTGCACCCGCAGCGTCTTCCTCACTGCAATGGATCACAGTAAAAATCCCTTGGAGGCTGTTTCAAGCACACGTGGACCAAAAGGAAAAACAAAACAAACAAACAAAAAACCCCATGCTACATCAGGTGAGGAAGGTATGGATATGCTTTGTGTTTTATGTACAGGCGACTGGTTTTAATGAACCTTCAGGCTGAGAAGTGACCTGTTAGCATAGGCGTGTAATTAAGAGGTTTTTAGGACAGTGCTACCAGATCATTAGAAATAGTTTTGCATTGATTTTGTTTTGTCTTCAGGTCAGTCAAAATACTATTTATGCTGTTGTGTACAAATAAACAACAGAGGGAAAAGAAGGAACTCCCAGGATTGGTTATCAGTACTGGTGGTGCAAGCCAAGTGAGGGGCAGAAATGGGAGCCAGGTTTCTTTATGTAGACTCTCTTTCCTCTGGCTTTGGAAGTACGGAAGTATATTTCCTCGGTCACACACAGAGATGGGTAAACACATGCAAGCAAACAAGGCATTGGCTCTTATGGCTGGCCTGGCACCATGCCCAAGTGTGTCAAGTTCAGAGAATAGTTTGATATAAATGCAAATGAGTTGTGCAAAGGTACCCTAGCTGTTAAGGGGTCTGAGACTTGTTGGAGCAAGCTTGAGGGATGGCAGTGACCTCACCCGTGTGGCAGGCATCACTGCTTAGGCTGCGCTGCACCACTACAGGCACCACGAGCTGCAGGTGAGTTATTTTAACAATGTGTATGTGTGTGTGTGTGTTGGGGGGTGTTCCATGGAAGAACCCTAAGGGAAAAGATACATTTGTAAGGTCCATTTTTAAAAGTGATTTCTAAAAGTGATCTTCAGTTAACTTTTGCACAACCATAAATTATTGCATAATGCATATTCTTAGAAGGCTTGGAAATCCTCTGCTCCAGTTAATGCCTAATTTTTAAAAAAATATTTCTTTTGCTTAACTTCTTGTTGTTTCCTTGTTTGTTTGTTTCTTTGTACTGTGACTCAAATTCATGATCTCACTGTTGCTAGGCAGGCACTGTACCGTTAAGGTATCTCCCTAACACCACATTCTTCTTAATTTCCTATAACTTCTTCTCCTTCTCCTCCTTCTGCTCCTTCTCCTCCTTCTCCTTCTTCTTCTTCTCCTCCTCCTCCTCCACTTCCTCCTCTTCCTCTTTCTCCTTCTCCTCCTCCTCCTCCTTCTTCTTCTTCTAAACCAGTTTGGGGGCTAACCAAATAACTCCATGGATTACAGCACCTGAAAGCAGATGCAGGGGCTGGGGGTTCAATCCCTGGGACTGCCATGCTGGCCTCACCCCTGGAGCATGCTGAGCCTGCAATTGAGACTGGGCATGGCGGCACAAGCCTATAATCTCAGCTCTTGGGAAGCTGTAAACGAGCAGATCACTATGAGTCCAATCTAGTAGTGAGACTCTGAACACCCTGTAGACCCTTCCCTAAAATACTAAATAAATAAATAAATAAATAATAAAACCAGTTTTGTAGATTTATACCTGGTAACCCAAACAACTAGTCTGAAGATAACATCATGTAATACAACAGGAATTGTCAAATTCCTATTACTTTGTTTAATGAAATTTTTTTATTGTTTGTAATTTTTTTTTACCATTTTATACTCTAAAAATAAAAAGAAAACTCCCTCTGTTTCTGGAAGGCCTTTCAATCTGCCCTACTCCTTGTTCTGAATTTAGTACATCGAGGATCCCTTCTGGCCGTGGATATAGCCTAATAGGGCTCCACAGAGAGGCATCCTTTGGGATGCAAGGCCTCTTCCTGTTCCAAGACTGCACACTCTGAATAGAAAGACTTGGGAGGCCTGCGGGAGGCAAGGCAGTTCTCACTTGCTTTGGTTCTGTCCTGGTGAGATGGGCCAAGTCCAGGACTGTGTGGAACCAGCCCTCAAGATCTCCTGACCGTTGGTCACAGGTGGACACAGAGTTGTGACACAGTCCTGTGGGAGCAAACAGTGTGGGAGGGTGAACATTGGCTGCCCGGGGCAGTCCACTGTGGGGAAGGCACAAAATGGCTCCTGCTGAAGCCACAGTCCTGGGGACGCATCCTACCCCGCATTACCCAATTTCTTGTTTCCGTTTGCCCTTTACTTTTGGTGACCACTCATCTTTGTATCACGGCTTTGGCTGAGATGACCCTGCTGTGTGTACTGTGTGTCCTACACCCGGCCCTCTGCAACCTCAAGCTGCACCTCCAGGGCCCAACCCATCCAAGACTGAAAAATATTTAGGGGAAATAAACTGTATGTGTACTGAATAATGACACACATTTTTGTTTTGTATTATTTCCTGAGCAACAGAGCATATTTACACAGCACTTACCTTCTGTTGGCTGCTATGCATTATCAGGGGATGATTTACAGCACACAGGAGGACACACATAGGCTCTGCTCCAGCTCCCTCCCACTTTATGTATAGAATCTGGGGACTTGTTGCAGGTCTGGGTACTTGCAGGGGCTCTCAGAGGCAATGCCCTTCAGACGCCATGGGTCTGCTCTATCTTTGCCTAGCTCAGTTGGCTCCTCACGCTTTTTCTCATTGTGTTGTGAGGCTCCAATCTCATATTGTGCATTTATCTAATCTCTTCCTCGCACAGTAGTCCACAATACATGCAAAGGAATGGTTTTTAAAAATCCACTGTGCTAGTAAAGCACACTCAGCAGCTGGTGTGTGAGCTGTGCTCTTGGGTGTCAGACTCAAGCACTGCCATGGCAGGAAAGCCACAGAGCCTGTAACTGTAACCTCTGCCAAGTATGGACAGGGGTGAAGCCCTATGAGTAACCATGCCATCTGTTTCAGAGTGCCAGGTTTCACACAATGTTTTAAATAGATAAGCCACAGGACAATGCCCCTCTAAGAAGGGCCCCTGACTGGGGAGGAACGTACCCACTTGGGCATCTTGCCTCCGTCGGGGTCGTGGTGATGGTACTGCAGCACGACCACTGTTACCACAACGGAGAGGCCAACGATGATCATTGTGCTGGCAAAGTACTGGGCTGCGAAGAGAGCAGATGCAGTGAGACCGGGCTTCAGCAGCACCGAAGGTCACAGCGCTTGCGCTTCTGGACCTCGCTCTGCTGGCAGTGCTCTGCTGGAGGGTGCGCATGCCAGGGGCAGGACTGGACTGTGTCCCGCTGGCAAGGCCAGGCCTACAGCTCACCACTCCCATTCCTGGAGGAAAAGGGCAGCCAGTATCCATAGGCCCTGACATTATGCCATCAAATGAGCATGGCAATTCCTGCATGAAACCCGATAGCCATCAACAGTGTGATGCATCCCCTTCTAGCAACTGCCCAGAGATCTCGCTTGCACGAACAGGAAGAGAAACCAGCTGCAGTGGCTCAGCAGTCTAAAGCTCCTGCTTAGGCAAGCTTAGGCAACTGCAGGGACTATGGTTCGATCCCAGGCACAGAATGCTGCACCAGTCCCACCCCCAGGGCAGGCTGAGCTGGCCATAATTTAAAAAAAAGAATATATAGCAGAGCATGAGATCCCAGGCACCAGACTGAGGTTCCCCTTGCCTGATTCTGTTTGGTCCTCTCCAGGGGATGTGGGCATGAGTGATGCCATCTCCCGTGATTCCTCCCTAGGGGAAAGATTATACCTTCTAACTGTCCTGGGCCAAACCCATTTGCTCCATTCCTATTTCTCCAAACACTTAAAAAGAAACCAGGACCCAAAAGCTAAAAAATAAAGTGTGTGCTTCCCCCATTTTAACAGAAGATTTATGGGAAAAGAATCGACTAAAATTATTAACCACTGATCATAAAATCTGTGACTGCAAATCATGCATGGAAGAGAGAATTACAGAAGGAAGAGCCACTTCTTTGGGGAGGATAGAGGCTGCCTTCCCTGGCTGGTGTTAAACTCCTAAGGCAACAATGGAAAATCTGTCAGTGATGACTCCCTAAACCATAACCCCAAATTCACTTGTCACAAATGCCCATGCTGCCGGGCGTAGTGGCTCATGCCTGTAATCCCAGCACTCGGGAGGCTGAGGCAGGAGGATTGGTGCGAGTTCAGGACCAGCCTGGGCTACAAAAGTGAGCTCAAGGCCAGCCTGAACTGTACAGCGAGACCCTGTCTCAAAAAGACCAAAAAAAAAAAAAAAAAAAAATGCTTATGCTGCAAATTCAACCTGAATACTGAATACTGCAGTTTTAGTTTAGAATAGAACAATTCAAATATCAGTGTCTTTTGTCTTAAAAGAAAAGCAAATAACACGCACGCCATCGGTCTTCTGGCATGGTTGTGGCTCAAGAACTCCCAGAATACTGGCAGACAACCCCCTCCCCCAGCAGTTCTATGATTTATTTATTTATTTATAACTTTAAAATGTTATTTATTTATTTATTTATTTATTTATTTATTTATTTATTTGGTGTGGGATCTTGCTACATAGCATGCACGAAGAGTGAGCTTCCTGTCTCAGTCTCCCCAGCACCGGGATTACAGGCACGTGCCCCCACACCTGGTTTCAGTGGCCAGCATGGCATGGCGCTGGCGTAGCATGCAGTACCTGGACTCAAGCCCAGGTCGTTTTGCTTGCCAGGCAGGTGTTTAGGCTGCTGAGCCATCTCTCCAGCCCAGTTCCATAATTTTAAAGCTCAACAGCAAAGCTGGACATCCCCTCCCTCTGACTTGGGCCGAGACAGAGAGAGCACATGAGTTCCTTGGAGCAGTGACCTCAAGTAATAGCCTCACGACAGGAAAGAGAAGGAAGTACAACACCCCCCCCCCCTGCAGAATGCGTTTCTCCTCCTTTTTTCTGTGGCTGAGCCCCAAACCCTCTTTCTCCCCAGGCCGCCTTACCTATCAGTGGCACTGAGTCTGACGTGGCAGGCATGATCTCGGCCACAAGCAGCATGAACACCGTGAGAGAGAGTAAGACTGTTATGCCTAGAATGCAAACACAGAGCCCGTCCTCAGACCCAGCGAGTCACAGGGCCCACGTCCCACCTAGCTGGGGCTCCTCACTGGACTGCCCATGAACTAGGGAGGTACTGGGGAAGGCCATGGGACACAGGTTTCTGATTATTTGGGTTCCTGCATTTTCCTGGAGGCCATTCCCTGTCACTCAGCAGTCCCGAGGGAAGCTGGGAGAGACAGGTTTAGGAACCAGAGCTTTGGAAGAATTAGCACAGCACCGCTTTCCCTCCCGTTCCCTACTGTAGTGCTGCAGAGTGGCAGCTTCACAGAGCAGGAGAAAGAAACGATGGGGTCTGAACACCTGGCTCCCCACAGCTCCTTACTTGCTGTGTGACCTTGAGTGTGTCTTTGATTTTCCCTATATTCTCAGATATTGATAAATCCCTTTCACTATCCAAAATCCTAGTTTCATCTTTGAGTGACTGCACGAATTATGTCATACATAGTGATATACAAAGCCAAGCTGAGAGAGAGCTAAAAACTGCCCCCTGCGCACAGTGAAGGCTGCTTCAGTGCCTCAAGGAACAGGGGAGGTTGGAGAGAAAACACGGGCATAACATCTGCACAGCTAAGAGCCTCTGGTGTCTCAGCACTGCTTGTGACAAAAGGCCAGTGTGTAATAAGCCAGGCAGGCAGGGCCTGGGGTCCTGACGCAGCTCTGCGCTGGCCCCTGTGACCCTGCAAACTGAGCTCAGGGAAGGGCCGCCAATGACCCAGGCACTTGCCAAGGGAGATCTTTTCCCCGGAGTCTGCAGGCAGCAAAAACACCAGCAGGGCCAGGGCTGAGATGAGCACGCAGGGGATGAGCAGGTTGAGCCCATAGTACAGCGTCCTGCGGCGCATGGTCACCGTGTACGTGACGTCCGGGTACGGCTCTTTGCAGCATTCGTAGAACTTCTCACTCCTCTTGCCTGGGATCCCTGCATGGCACACAGTGGGAGGAAAGCGTGGTGAGGACACACAACTGCTCTGCGTGCCTCAGTACACACCACGCACAAGCACAGCCCTGGAGTTCATCAAGCTCTAAACACCCGGGTAATTAATGTTTGAATAAGCCCTAGCTAGTTTGCTACACAGTTGTTTCAAGGTACTCAGTGACACTTGAGCAAACTGGCAGATGTTTTCCTGACAGTCTGGAGGTACGTGATTATAAATAATACCCTATCAGCTTTACAGCATTAGAGATGTAAGTGTAGCCCTGGCTGCGAAACAATGTTAGTGTCAAGGATGCAGCAAATAGATGATGTTAGGGCCAGAGGATGAAGTCACCCAGGGGCTGCCTTCATTTTTTGGAAATATACACACTATGCTCTTCACACAATGAGGCCATATTTGTAGAATGTATTCTCGACTTCAAGTGACTTGTAATTATACTGTCTATTTAAAATAATGAAATACAGGTTTCCTTATCATAAAATGAATCAAAGAGAGAGGAGAGAGAGAGAGAGAGAGAGAGAGAGAGTGACTCTTCTTTTTATTGTTGTCGTTGAGGTACCAGGGATTGAACTCAGAACCTTATACTTGCTGAGCAGGTACTTATGCCCCTGAGCTATATCAATGGCTGAAAGTCTCTTCTTGAGCCTTAGAGACCTGCAGAAGGGGGTAGATTGTCACTCAGGTATGCAGGGAATCTGCTGGTAGGAACAAAAATTTCAGAATCTGAAAATTCCTTGAAAGGCTTAAGAAAAGCCAGAGCAACCCGTCTGCCTGCCTCCTGTCCCAGGTACTAGAATGGCTCACAAAGAGTGCTCCACAGCAGTTTCCAGCCACTAGATGTATTTCAGTTCCACTTACCTGCCCCACCCAACCCCAAGCCACCTGCCCATGCCTGTCCTATAGTCCTGAGCCTGGCTGCCCTGGAGACATCGGCACCTTGATGTGCACTTCCTGCTTTGCTAGTCTGTTTCTGGCCCCAACACAACTATCTGTTCTTCATTTCAGCGTCACCTGCGACCTTCTTGCTTTGTATCATCAACTGAGATTTGCCGTCCAGCCCTATGTTAGGAGAGGTGTGGGGCTGAAGAAGCCAGGGACGCCTCTTCCACACAGGCTTCTGGGGCTGGCACACAGGCTCATTTAAAGCTGTCCTTGTCCTGCTTCCAGCTCCTCCCTCACAGGGTGACATTTGCTAATTGGTTTTGTTTCTCATCAAAAAAGAAGGTGGCAGACAGTGCCCAGTTCAGTAAATGCCCACACAGGGGAGAGGCTGTTGAGAAGAGAGCTCACTTGCCTGGAAGCCCAGTCTAGCAAGCCGGCCTGCAGCCTCTCCCAGACTTACCCACGAGGTCCCACTCTCCATTGGGGATGTAGCTGCTGATGTCTGCCTCCTGCATTTGGAGGTCCAAGGACCACCCCCCATAAGACCAGGACCCGAACTTCAGCTTGCACTGCTGAACATCGAAGGGGAACCAGCGCACGTCGATGTAGCAGGTGCTCTTGAAGATGCCTATGGGGTGACAGAAGCCACCGGGGATAGAAGCAGAGGCTGAGCGAGACGGGTCCAAAGTGCACAGCCATCTTCCCAGCCCACCCCACCTCTTCAAACTGCTGCCACTTCTGTGCAGAACGAACCGCACTGAAAATACCTTTATTTGTAATTTTGCAAAGTTTTAAGAGAACACAGCCCCACTGAAGCCTGTGTTTTGAAATTCAAATGCAAACACAAATTGAAGAAGAGTTTTTCTTGGAGCTTTCCATGAGAGAATTAGCTTATAAACTTTTTTCCCTCAGCACAATCAGAGCCTAAGTAGCAAGAGGACAGTAAAGAAAGTGGTGAGTCACAGAGGAGTTCATAAAAATGATGCAGTGGTTGAAAGCCTGAAAGGCATAACTGGTGGAGGGGTGGGGTGGGACTCGCGTCTTGAGGCTCAAAACTGGGAAACCACTTGGTTATTCAGAGTAACTGGAGATTAACAGCAAAAGACAAAAGGGATCTTTGTGAGCCAGTGGCAACGTTCTAAAATTAGGGTACAGTAATGGTAGCACAATGCTGTACATCTACTAAAAAGCAGTGACTCATGTGCCTAAAATGTATGGTATGGAACTTCTACCTCCTCGGTGCTGATAAAAATAAACACATGAAGTGGAGGGGAGGAGGAGTCATGTTACAATCAGGTCTTTATTTCAAAACTAACATCCAGGGATGGGGAGAGAGTTCCATGGTCTAAAGGCCTGCCTGGCAAGTGCAAGGACCCAGGTTCCATCCCTGGTACTGCATGCTGTGCCAGCCCCAGAAGCCTGGGCACACTGTGCCAACCAAGGAAATCGGGAGTGGTGGTACACACCTGTAATCCCAGCACTGGGAGGCTGAGAAAATATGAGTTTGAGCTGTGCAGACAGACCCTATGCCAGATAAATAAAAGATTAAAAAACAAAACTTTCATCAAAAATATCCCTATTCACCGTTGCCTACTACCAGGGACAGAGTGGCACCCCAGAAGCGGCCTCCTAGCACTGCAAGGCCCAGGCAGCTCTGACAGAATGGAGAAGAGCTCTAGGTCACAGCGCACTCTTCCAGTCCTCCCCAGCCCCAGGGGCTGGAGCCCCAGAGTGGGTGCCGTGTGCCAGGAGCAGGAGGGTGTGGGGCGTCTCTCAATCCTCCAGACAACCTGCAGCATGGTTGGTGTGTCTCCCTCCAGAGTGTAGGGGAGGCCGAGTCCTAAAATGGTCCTCAGATCAGAGGCTACAACTTGCAGGCTTCCTGGAAAAGCACATGGGCGTGGTGGAAGGCGATGCACAGCCCGGGTCTGCAGAGACAGAGGGGCCTGCTGTGCACAGCAAGTGCTGGAACAGGCCCTGCAGGAGGTGTCCTGAAAGCTGGCGCCCTACCAGGGACACAGGACAGGTGGGCTTCCTCTTGCTAGACAGGCACTCTGGGGAGCTATCTGGTCCTGCCAGTCTCACTCATAAGAACCACACTCGGTTGAGAAATGAAATTTCTCAGGTGAGCACACACAGATCCTCGTTCTGGAGGCTTAGCATCTGTTGACAGGAAGAGCATGTTACGAACAACCACCCAGAAGGCCCAGCGAGCTCCGCCGTATGCTGGGAGGCAGGGGAGCTGGGGGCTGACTCTGGAGGGGAGTGTGCACACAGTGCGTGTGTGCGCTCACACACACACACACACACACACACACACAAACACCTGGGTCCACCGAGTATGCGGATGTGTGATATGGGTGTATGTGGTGAGGACTTTATGTGCCGTGTCTGCTGTGTACTCCTGGCTAGTATGTATCAGAGGTGAGCTGCGGGGAGGGGAGTAGGTGGAGATTTTCTGCAAGAAGGGAATTTAAATATACTAGACAATTGCACTAGGGGAGATAATCCTTGAAAATAATATGTTTAAATATCTTTTGAGAGATAAAAACCCCAACTGTTAATATCCATATGCAAAACATGCCCTCAATGTGCCTCAAGGCCACAGATGTGTGCCCTGAATTGCTCAATAAGCAGCCTGGGGTGTGGAGAGTCCCCCAAGACGATGGCCTGGGCACACTAGCAATGCAAGGCACTGATTCATGGGCAGGAGGCAGAGGTGAGAAGGTGCAAAGCACCCCTAGGAAGCAGCCATTAACAAGCTCCCTTTGGAAGTCCTGCACCTGGCATGTGACCTCTGCCTGCTCTTGAACTCGGGAACTTGAGAGGCAACCCAGCTCTTCCACTGTCTCCTCACAACCCCTGGGGCCTCTGCCAAGATTCTGAGTGAGCCAGAGGTAAATAGCAGGGTCCAGGGGTGAAGGAGAGGGGTCTAGTCAGCAGACTTGTGGGTGAAAAGGAGCGGAGCGCACATGTCTGGCTTGTGAGTAGAAAGGAGAGTTGCAAATTATCCAATCAAGGAGACGTGTTGGCAATTGCAGACTGTACAGGAAGGGGAGCGCAGGAGCACGCTGGCAAGGACTGAGCCATGGTGCCAGGATGATGAGAAAGATGGCCCCACGGAGGGACCCAGGAATGTGCAGGGTAGAGGCGTGGGCTGCAGCCCCACAGAGCCAGCCTGCCCCTAAGGTTTCTAACTGGAAGGAGACAGGGGAGTGGCTTACCTGGAGGGAGGTACTGGCAGTGGCCAGAAGAATTCACCAGGACGTTGGTGTGGAACGTGGCATCAAACCGCTCATCAGCGCTGCAACAAAAGCACGTGGTGAGGCAGGGCGGTGGGGCTGTGCCCGTCTCAGGCTCTCAGCTCTGCTGGGGCTGTGGCCCAAGTGGTAGCGACTGTGCAGGGGCTCCTGTGGGTACGTCGGGACCCCAGCTGGGCTGAGGAATGGGCAGGAGCACACTGCCCCACTGGGAGCCCACAAGACTGGGATTCTGGACCCAGGCTCTTCACGGGGGCCCCACTCATGTTGGGAGGACAGCAGGGTCACCGCAACTTTTAGATGAGCTATCCTGGCCCTCTGCTTCTGCCCAGGTTCAAGCCTCCTGCAGCGAGGCCTTACACCTTGGATAAGGCAAACACAGACACACACCAGAAAGGAAAATAATTAAAATTAATAGCTCACATTAACCGTGTCTTTGGTTTCTTTCTCCTCATGCTTTGAGGCCAGGGGAACCTGCAGAGACTGTTCTCCCAGAATCTGTTCCTAAAGAAAGAAACAAGCTTCTTCCTGTGCACATCAGGCAGCCTAGGGGCCTGGCCCAGTGCCTGCCCCGCGCCCGTAGCCCTCATGGCTACAGTCTACCTGCCCAGATGTCCCCAGGCAGCCTCCACATGGCACTGCGGAGCTTGCCCACAGCCTTCATGCGAGTGGATCATAAACCTGCCCACTGCTGCCTGGCCAGGTCCTCCAGGGAACCTAGCAAGGCTCCTGCCCCCATCTCCCACATGGCCTCAGAGCCGGACCAGTCCAGGGCACCCCCACCCGCCTTGCTTCAGCCCTGCATGGCATGCTGCGTCTCTTGTAAGGAACTCTGGAAAAAACTTCTTCCATGACGGTCATTTCTGTATCTGCGCTGTCTGTCTATATTCAATTCAAACAAGTTCCAGGGACCATGAACATATGGCCACACGTGTCAGTAGAAACAGGCCCCTGTAGTAAACTCAGGCAGCGGGTCAGGGTGCTCACTCTCAGGGCAAAGCTTCTTTTACTTTTAAAAAAATATTTATTTATTTATTTATTTGTTTGCTTATTTATTTATTTATTTACTTTGGGGGTCAGTTCGCACCCCCCCCCCCAGGGCAGGGTTGGCACCGCATGCAGTGCTGAGAATCAGGCCGCAGTCCTTGTATTTGCCTAAGCAGGCAATTAGTCTGTTGAGCTGTTTTGCTGGCCGGCTCCTCTTTTGAGGCCTGGGAAGCCAGGCTAGGATGCTCACATGGCCAGCCTCACCCACCATTTTCTATACTCAACATTCCCGGGTGGAAAAAAGCCCAGAATCACAAGATCCCTGTGAACCTTCCCTACAATGAGACACACAATCTAAGACAGACACTTTTACGAAGTTGCCAAAAGAAGCTGCCCACAAAAAGAATCAAAATTCACTTCTTAAAAAAATAATATCCTGGGCCAGCCTATTAGCTCAGTGGATCAAAGCGCCTGCAAACAGGCGCAGGGGTCTAGGGTTCCATCCCCGACCTCCCACGCCGGCCCCGCCCCCACCCCCGCGGTGCACTGAGACAGCAACTGAGACCGGGTGTGGTGGCGCACGCCTGTCATCCCAGCTTTTGGAAGGCTGGAAACAGGCAGATCGCTAGGAGCCCGATCTAGTAGTGAGACTCTGAACACCCTGTAGGCCCTTCCCTAAAATACAAATGGTAAATAAATAATAAATAAATAAGTAATATTCTGTCCACAATTTAAGGGGAGTATGGTAATTACAAAAACAGAGAGAAATATGAAAATTAAAACAACTATGATTGATGAAATAATTTTCTGTAGATAGTGGGAGGGTTAATCAGCAAAAAGTGCAGAGATGACAAGTAGGAAAAGATGACAAGTGATGCCGCTCAGGATGGACAAGGCCAGGAGGGCTCCTGTCACCAACAGACGCTTTGTCAGGGGGCAGCAGAGTCAGTGGGAGGACGAAGATCAACAAAAGCCTGTAAGACAAGATTTTCTAGATCAGAAAATCATGCCAGTGTGAAAGCACAGGCGGGCACAGAGGTCTCAGAGAGCTTGTGTCTCAGGGGCGTAGCCTTGATCAGCTTCAGAAAAGTGAGGATGAAAACTGAGAAAGAAGGAAACTTGCAGACTCAGCCTAGAGAGGGGCAGCAGTGAGTGACTAGTGATGGATGGACTAGGCTGGAAAAGTGGATCCAATGAGGGAAGGAGGGAGGGGGGAGGGGGAGGGAAGAA
>PVJA010008696.1:7303-63589 GCA_004027025.1 Myocastor coypus
AAAAAAAAAAAAAAAAAAAAAAAAAAAAAAAAAAAAAAAAAAAAAAAAAAAAAAAAAAAAAAAAAAAAAAAAAAAAAAAAAAAAAAAAAAAAAAAAAAAAAAAAAAAAAAAAAAAAAAAAAAAAAAAAAAAAAAAAAAAAAAAAAAAAAAAAAAAAACAATGAAAATAAGGGTGAAATGCCACAGAAAATAACTTCTGCTAGTGATGTATTTGAGAATTTGTTTACAATTATTGAACTCATTGTACAAAGGGAACAACTCAGAGAAATCAAGTAACTTGTATATGATTGCACAGTGGGAATTTGACATCCAAATTTTTCTATCTTTCGAAAGATCATGTTCCTACTGCAGTCTGCCATCTGAAAAGAGAATTCATACCACTTGGCTTGAATTCCTACTCTCCTGTTGATAAGAAAAGAGGTCCCTGAGGTTAGTAATCTTTCCTATTGACCAGAGTCTACTTATTGTGTTGAATTTTAGATGCTTTGGCTTTTGTAAAGATTATACATTTGCTAAGTCAGTTTTTTCCAAAGTTAAGTCAGCTTAGAGCAGATTTTAAGACCTCCACATCCTTCTACAAATGAAATTTAGCATCACTAGCCTTCAGAGATTAGCTCACATTTCAACTTTTTTAATTGGAGATTTTCTCTAAAGGCCCCAAACCCTCAGACTTCTTGTGGAGTAGGGTGTTATACATATTTCTGGGCTGATAGACTCAGCAGAAATTCTTTCTTTGTTTCTTGCCAATTATGTGAATATTCCTTGCACAAAACTTCATCTAAAAGCCTGCATTATACCATGAGGGAGCCATCACAAACAACTGTTATTTTGCTTACTGTTCGAAAATATTTCTTCTCCCATTTGGTCACGTTTGCTTTCTATTTTTGTCTTTTGCTCTTCCATCCTCTTAGCTAAGTATCATTGCTCCTCACACATCTCTTAAGACTTCTGTCTTGGATAAATATTTTCATAAGTTATAAACAACTTAAACTCCTGCAATTATATTTTCTTCATGATCACAGTCTAGTATATGTTCTCGAAGCCACAGCTTAAGGAGTTTCTTATTCAGCCCTGCTATATTATCAGTGTAATCACAGTCCACCCACTGCTGCAGAGGTAGAATATCAAATATTTTATTCCAAAGTTCATGTTTATGTGTCTTCAGCAATGTCATTTACTAAATATATTTTTTATTAAAAATAAATATGATGGAACATCCAGTAAAACTTGTTATTTTGAGTCAAAGTGGACGAAGATTTGAAATCTCTTGCTTCCCAGAAGGTGGTAACAATGTTCACTGCTTCCAACAGTATACGAGTGAAATCATTTTACTGCACCCAGACAGCCAATGAAAATTAATTTTTAAACATTTCTTTATGACAATTGTGTTTCTCCTATGATGACAAAAGCATTTATGTGTGTTGAGCCAGCCAGAAAGTGATCACAGGAGGCTGCCTGGCATCAGGTTTGCTTGGCCCCTGTGGGATAGCTAATCTCCTATAGGGTCTCAATCCACCTGTCTCCCCATATTGTTTCACGACTGTAACTCTGGCAGTACCACTTTGCTTTCTTATTGGGGACTTTGTCGTCTCTATGCTGCCAAGTGTCTGCAAGCTCTTATGCCATTATGCACAATTATCCTGGTCAATTCTATCACTTTGGCCTGAAGGTCAAACACAGCAGCCACTATTGGTCTTTACTGCCTTTTCTTACCATCTCCTGTGCTCAAGAACCTAATATGTTTTCATTGATTCACTCAATTCTTTTCTTTGTAACTCTCAGTTAAATTCAGACAAGATACTGAAAGATTAGCAAAAGGAAGTGAAGGAAAGTGATTGGTCACCTGATATTTCATGTCACACTGTCCTTACGCGTTTGAATTTTGAATTTTAATAATTATTTATTTTTTGAAACTTTATTTATTTGTTGAAATTATTTATATTATGGCTGGCTCAGACTGCCCTGGGGGTGGGGCTGGTGAAGCATGTAGTGCCGTGGATTGAACCGTGGTCTCTACGGTTGCCTGAGCTTGCCTAAGCAGGCACTATAGACCACTGAGCTATCTCGCTGTTCTGATAATTATTTCTCTTGAACTTCAGACTTAAAGAGGTAATTATTTCTCACTGTCACTAGTGTCAAGACACAGTATTCTCTTTTGTCACTTCTTATACTCTTTGTAACTAATCTGCTTATGAATCTCCTCTCAGGTGATCTATTGGGACATGCTCTATCTTTCTGATAGAATTATGATATATAATGGCAATTTTAAGTTATGTCAGAACTATTATTTTGTCACCTTGTGAACCACCTTGTGAAAGTTGCACTTTCTAATGTAGAAGCTAAGTGTGAAATACAGGTAAATGCAGTCTTAATCTTTAAAATGGATCCCTAGTCTCCACTGTATGTTACTTGACCATGGTTATGCCATTCTTATGTTTATTGACTTTTTCCATTTCCCAGGCAATGGAAACACTCAAGCTTTGTTGCACTTTTGTTGCTTCAAACAAAATATAGAGAAACAATCACAATAGGGCCGCATATGTATATTGGATCTCAATTATAAGAAAACAGATGGTGTGTGGCAAAGCGCACATCTCTGAGCAAACCTATTCCAGTTCTTGGAATAAAACACATTTTCTATAAAAAAAAAAAGGGTTCTTAGAAGACATTTTTAATTCCAGATCCATTAAAACAGAAAACATGTAAAATCAATTTGGAGTAGAATCTAGTACCATGATAATGATGTTAAAAAATTAAAACAAAACATAAGGATGGAGTGTTTCACAGGGATACAAAAGCCAAATAAGAGTTCTCAATGACAAAATATGCAATTTCACAAACACAAGTAGCACTGGTGTATAAACCAAAGTTTTTAAAATTATAAGTTACTATAAGTAAATATTTTAATAATTAAATCAGTGGGAAGACACAAAAGCTCTTCAGAAAAATTTCAAATAATTCATGTACAGGATATGGAGCATTTATTTCCTTTGCTCCAGAGTTAGCTAGCAGTAGTAACTTTCTTGCCTAATAGTGTTACAGTACCAGCATACTGAGAAAGGGCTGGAGTGGCTGATGGAGAGTAACACTGCAATGCAAAAAACCTGACAGATGCTGCCTTGGAAAGGTGACCAGGCTGTACATCAATAATTGAATCCTATTAACAGTATATTCTTTTGATTTTCTATGAAGAAATATCACTACAGCTCTGTGATTTCACTTTTTTTAAATCCATAATTTCAGTCTAATCATGAGAAAACTACCAGAACATTTTAGTAGAAGGCCATCTTACCAAAATATTTGGGCTGGCTAAATAGCTCAGTGGATTAAAGTGCCTGCAAGCAGGTGCAGGGACTGGAGTTCAACCCCAGGGCATGCAGCGCTGCCCACCTCCCAAAAATACTGAGACAGCAATTGCGACTGGATGTGTTGGAGCACACCTGTAATCCTAGCTCTTGGGAGGCAGTAAATAGGCAGATAACTACGACTCCAACTTAATAGTGAGAGACAAAACACCTGTAAACCCTTCCCTAAAATACAAAACAACAAACAAACAAAAAAGAAAGATATGCAAGTTAACATCTGAAGGATCATTACACCCAGGGTAGTCT
Source organism: Myocastor coypus (assembly GCA_004027025.1). Taxonomy (NCBI): domain Eukaryota; kingdom Metazoa; phylum Chordata; class Mammalia; order Rodentia; family Myocastoridae; genus Myocastor; species Myocastor coypus. The sequence continues at coordinate 10,914 of PVJA010008696.1, forward strand.
AAGGGAACATGATATCTAAAAGTAATGTAGTGTGTGGATAAGATCTAGTACTGATGCTAGTAAATAATGTAACAATACTGGCTCATTAATTATCAATGTATTATAAAATGTCAATAATGAAAGAAATTGCATTCTAGGTAATTTTTATACATGTGAACTCCTTCATTTATAAAAGACATATCACCCTTAATTTTTAAGTTGTAATTGAAATATGAATGAAATCTGATAATAAACATAAAGTTGTAATAGTAATTGTCTGTAGGTAATTCCATTGTATAAAAAAGTTATGCAAGCCGGGAGTGGTGGCGCACGCCTGTAATCCCAGCACTCGGGAGGCTGAGGCAGGAGGATCAGTGTGAGTTCGAGTCCAGCCTGGGCTACAAAAGTGAGCTCAAGGCCAGCCTGAACTGCATAGTGAGACCCTGTCTCAAAAAAAAAAAAACATGAAAAAAGTTATCGCAGGAACAGAAAAATGTGTCTGTGAAAATCAGCTTTCCCCTGAGAATTATTTATTTTTAGTAATAACACAATAGTAATTCAAATTAACTATGTGTCCCGCTACCTTCCATGAATCTGGTTCTATTATATCTAAGGGTAACTTTACATTTCATAGAAGTTTCAATTACACTGTAACTCTTGATAATTTCTATAAAGACCTATATTTCCCTGGGAGCAACCTATTGGGTTTTCTGTTTTTCTCTCCAGGCATTGGAAGTCACACTCGTCTTTTTTTTTCCCTCCCAAACACTCATTGGAAATGGATGTGTACTCATACCTCCTTAGCAGCACACAATCTTATTTTCTGTTCTTTGCCCTCTACACAGTAGCAGTAAATAAAGTGGTTTGTTATGACTGTGATGTGTTGTTATGAGACAATAGCTTTTGTAAGAGAGCGAAGATATGCATTCTTCCCAACAACTGAAGAGCTAGCAGTAGCTCAGTGCATGTCTGAAAACCTCCTAAAAATCATGAGTCAGAATCTGGCAACACCAGGAAGCAATTTATCCTTAGAAAAACTGTTTCACTGGTAACGAAATACATTCATAGTTACTGGATAATTTAGAATTGCTGGTTTAGCCATTTCTCTATTTTCCTGACAGATATTGTATTTTAATGTTATCTGACAGTTTCACATTTCTAAATCATTCTTATAAATATTAAGAATGCTCCATTTCAAATAAATTTTTAAATGCCATCTAATTTGAGATACACGTTTTATATTCTGAAATTCTGAAAATTTGATAGACAGATACAAGTTTGCTGATCAGATATGTACTGAATACCATATTCAGGCATATTTAATAATAATCAATTCATCTAATTTATTGGCTAGAAAGTTTAATTTCATAAATATCAATGTCATTCTAAATAACCCACAAAAATCTACAAGAATATAACCAATAAGAGAGACTAAGTGAGAGGAGTAGAATGTTGGTGAGTCACAAAGCATTACTGCACACCTTTAGATATCACATATTGAATGTTTACCATATGAAACAACCTATACTAAGTGTGTTTAATGGATCATTTCATTGTATAAACAACCTATATAATACTTGTTTAAATTTTCAGTTGAATGAGCCGTGGCAGGTGAAAATTACACACTTTGGCTCAAAATTTATGTAGAGAAAATGGAAGGGCTAAGAATTAGGTCCGGGCTATATTGTGATCTACTTTATTGAGACACGACTGACATGCAAAGGTGTTCAGTTCACGACAGTCAGAAATCAGAGCAGAGGAACAGTGTCAGAGAGGGTGTGGTCGGAAACCACAGATTGGGGTCAGACTCACACCTCCACGACTTAGTCTGATACATCCATTTAGCTTTTCTTTTTCTTTTGTCAGTTTTAGGTAAGGTATCCTTGTACAGTTCAAGCTGGTCTTGAGCTCACTTTATAGCTCAGGCTGGTCTTGAATCCATCACAATCCTCCTGCTTCAGCATCCCCAATGCTGAAATTAGAGATGTGAACCACCACCTCTGGCTCTGATACACCTAACTTATGGTCTTTTTGTAATTGATACTAACACATCTCTATCAGCCACATTTAATCTCTAAAAAACACAAGGTCATAAGTCTGCTTAACAGAGTACACTACACTGTGTGCAACCAAAATCCCAGTAATCCTTTCCCTAAAGTCTCAATATTTTGTAAAAATCCAATCAATGTCTCTTTTTAGACTCAAGGCAAGCTCTAAGCTTTGTAAACAGCAAATCAAGTTAAAGAATTCCAAAGATTTAGATGAAAAGGTCAAACATTCCCAAACTAGAGGAGAGGAGTCATGGTAATGAATAGAAAAAAGTGAGACTGAAACTAAGGATGGTGAGTTGGAAGTCCTATAGAACCTTGTCCAGCATCTGGTGTATGAGGTGTATGATTAAGATATGCATTCCAGAGGGATGAGGTTGGCCCAACCTTAAGCCTTGCTGGCTATAGTATCCATGGTCCCTTCCTTAGAGCAGTTTTGCATACAGCTTGCAGTTTGCCACAGCACATGTTTCACATGCCTGATAGGTCCCAGTTCCTCTGCTCTCTACTGTACTTTCACCTTCATTGCCATAGTTTTGTATATTGTTAATTCAGGGGCTCCTTGATTGGACTATTAGATCTTCCTTTGAAATTTTGGTAGAAGCTTCCCTGACTTCAACACTACTGCCTCCTTCCTACTAGGAAACAGAGTATCATATGGAAGATATAAAAGTCTGCATGCTAGGTTTCCATAAATGCAACATCTTCTGAGTGCTTGGGTGGCTAAGAACAGTGAAATAAATCCTGGCCAATCCTTTGGTGGACTTCTGCAATAGGGCACACACATTTGCATTCCTGAGCCTATTTTTCCCAATAGGAAAAATCTTACTAATTTCTGAGCATCTTAAAAAGCACTTGGGAAGCTGAGGCAGGAGGATCAGTGCAACTTCAAGACTAGCCTGGGCCACAAAAGACCCTGTCTCAAAAAGACAAAGACATAAATACATAAGTAAATAAATGAATAAATAATAAAAGCATCTTTCTTCTTGTTCCTATACAAGTATCTCTTTACACAATTGCACACCATTTGGCTTCAAGTTCACAAGTATATTTGGAAAAAACAAAATTTAAGTTTTTCAGGTTTTCTGCCTTGTGTTTTTCCCTTGAGTCTCACTCTATGGCCTGCCAGAGCAGCTATCAGTACTCACATAACAGCTCAAGCACTAGGTTGTCTGGAAAAATTTTAAGGCAATTCAACAGCAAAGTTTTTTTAAATCTCAGTCTCCCATGAAGTGTCCGAATCAGGCTAAAATGTACATAGACTTTTCCAGAATTTACCACATGTGGCTTCTAGGCCAGTTGTCGGTGCAATCCTCTTTTTTCCATTGGAAATCTCCTGATTTTGGTCTTTGTTGTAGATATTCCAATTAGTATTCTGGTCTTCTTAGCTCTAATGGGAATCAGACCCTATGATCAATGATAGCATTCTGAATGTTCCTTAGCAAAAGTCTCAAACTTTTCCAAACTTCTAAATGAAACGATTTCCAACAGATTCCACATCACATGTTCAGCTACACTTACAGCAGTAATTCTATTTTCAGTACCAGTTGTCTGTATCAATCAGCCGTTTCATTGCTGGGACAAATACCCAATATCTACAACTTAATGGAGAAGTATTTTCAGGTCTCTCTTATAGAAAGCTTAGTCAACTAGCTAATAATCAACTAGCTCAAAGTGAAAGAGGTATGCCAAAAACTTGTGACAGGGTAAAGTTACCCCATGTATGAAGCTAAGAAACAGAGCAGAAAAACAATGCTGGAGAGGAGAGTACTCACATAGACAAGGAGATACACAGAGTGTCCATGGGTGGTGTATGATCCACCTATATGCACAGAATTGTGACCTAACTAATTCTCTTAGTAGCTCCCAAGCAAATTGATTTGACACAGTTAATATTAACCACCATATCAAGGCAGGGGCCTTCACAAAAAGTGACTGAAAGACTGGGCCTGGTGATGCTTCTGTAATCCCAGAGCTTGGGAGACTGAAAACAGGAGGACAACTGAATCTGATCTATGTAGTGAGACCCTGTAAACCTTGTCCTGAATACATATAAACAAACAAACAAGTAAGAAACAAACAAAAAGTGACTGGAAATGTGTCTCTTCTCATTTTTTTGATTAAAAATAATATGAAATTAAACTTTAGATAAGTGATAAGATTATTTTATGATGCCTTATTCTTTTGAAAATCTGTTTGGGCATATTTATTTCTGATTGATTCACTACTCATTGTTCAGTCAGGGATATAAATGGGTTCCCTTGTGTGTGTTGAGATGTTTCTTTCTGTTCCTCTAAAATTTTCTTTTGTGCTTGAGTTAGGACAATTGAACAATAGTGCTTCAAATTGGTCTCATCACACTGAGCTTATCTGGAGTTAAGGGGTGCTATGATTCATGAACATAATTTATTCCACAGTTCTGGGGAAGATGGTCGTGTTCTTGTTCGTGTGAACAAGGTGACCATGGTTGTGTTTGTCATCAAAGGTAGGGATTGTCATCCCAAACAAAGGTTTGCTGGGAGATTCTGTTTGGGAACTGAATTGTTTAGAAAGAGAAGCATCTATGACCCAAGATATTGACTGCATGAAGTCAGATTTTTCTACCTCTCCAAAGTTGCACAGTTTTTAGCTAGTTTTTTCTGTTTGTATTCTTTTTATTTTTTATTTTTATTTTTATTTATTTATTTATTTTTTGTCTTTTTGAGACAGGGTCTCGCTGTACAGTTCAGGCTGGCCTTGAGCTCAGTTTTCGTAGCCCAGGCTAGTCTCGAACTCTCACCGATCCTCCTGCCTCAGCCTCCCGAGTGCTGGGATTACAGGTGTGTGCCACCACGCCTGGCTTGTATTCTTTTTAAATAGTTGCTTTTTTGAGAAGCTTCTTTCTCTGAGTACATTCATTCAAGTGTGATGTTGCTTGAAGCTTGTAAATATTGCATATGTTTCTTCTATTCTTTTAATTTTTGTTCATCGAACTACATAATCTGTAACTGAGTATTTTTTTTTTTTCTTTTGGGTCATTGAAAATGCTGTTGATGCTCTGGCATTGTAGTTTTAAGTATAGTTATTATAGTTTTTAGCTTCAGGATTTCTTTTTTGTCCTTTTTATGGTTCTATTATTTTGCTGAACTTTAAAATATTTTCATGGATATTTTTCTGCTATTTTTGTTCAACTTCATTATTTTTTATTTTTCTGTATTTAGGACAAGGTCTGTAGGGCCTACAGGATCTTAATACATAGACCGCACTCTTACTGATTCTCCTCTTTACAGTCTCTCACGCACTGGGTTTACAGGTGGTGGCCACCAAGTCTAGTCTCAATCACCATCTCAGTGTGCCCTGTGGGTGGAACCAGCACGGCACACTGGAGAATCAAACCCTGGCTACTGTGCTCTGCATAAGCAGGCACTTTAGTCTGCTGAGATATCAGGCTGGCCCAATAATTGGGAAGGTTTTTTTTTTTTTTTTTTTTTTTTTTTTGTCAGCTTAGTCTGCCTTAAGGGCCAGTATGGTGCAGATGTAGAACTGGGAATCCAAACTGAGGTCCCTTGCATCTGAGACAATTTGTCCAAGCAGGTGCTTTAAACAACTGAGCTAACCCCACAAGCCCCCTAACTTTCTATGTTCTATATCATCTATTATATATGTTATATTCTATATATTACATAGCCTTATTGTTATTGCTATTATCATTCTTATATTTGGTGCTGGTATTGTTGTAGTTTTGGGGATTGAACTCAGGTCTTTCATTTTAAGCTAATTCCTATTGCTTTTTATGTTTTTCTTCTTCCTTTATCTCTCTCTTTCTTTCTTCCTTTTTTCTTTTTTTTCCTTTTTTTGAGATATTCTCAATATGTCACTAATTTGACAAGTCTGGATCAAAATTAGACTCCTCTTGCCTCAATCTTCTGGAGCATTAGGATAATAGGTACAAACCATCACTATATCACTCTTTCAAATTTCTTTTACGTGTGGTAGCAATATCTTAATGCTTCAGATATTTTTCCTGGAAATTCCAAGCAAGTCAGTTTGTTGGGTCTTTGTACAGGCTCTCTAGCAGATTATGGGGGGAAATCAGCTAACGGGAGTCTTGGATGGGTTTTCTGTTGGGATCTATAGGTGCATATCCTGATGCCAGTCATGGGCAGGATGGATACAAAATATTGTAGGGTACTCTTGAGACTGATATGATCCTTCCTGGGTGTGCCTCATCATTCTGTGTTCAGAGCTAACCCAAAACATGCTGTTGGACCCATGACCTCAGGAACTGAGTCAGACGCAAATGGATTAGATCTTATAGTATAGTAGTCCAGAAAGCTGGAGATTTTGATATCTATTTTACTCTTTTCATTTTCATAAAACTTCTGGGCCCATGCTGGGGTGTTCTTCCTTAGGGAAAGGTTATGGGGGTAGAATGAGCATATTCTTGTTATCCTTTCATTGCATATATCTTTATTGGGGTCTGTGGCAGTGCTATAACTTCTCATTAGTATTTAAGGCCCTTAGTAATACTTAGTAATAATACTTAGTAAGTCATGTCAGCCATAAGTCAATGCATTTCAATTATAACCACCAATGTAAATGGACTCAGTTCTCCAATTAAAAGAAGTAGACTTGAAGAGTGGATAAAGAAACAGAGCCCAACAATATGCTGTATACAAGAAACACATTTAACCCATAAAGAAACTCATAGGCTTAAAGTTAAAGGTTGGAAAACAATACTACATGCTCCAGCACCTCAAAAAAAAGCAGGGGTAGCAATCCTCTTTGCAGACAGGCTAAACTTCAAACCAAGCCTGTTCAAACGAAATAGAGAAGGCCACTACATACTGGTTAGGGGAAAAATTCATGATGAAGAGGTAACATTCATAAATATGTATGCACCCAACATGGGAGCAGCAAGCTATACAAAACAAACCTTAATGGACCTGAAAAATCTCATATCCAATACTACAATCTTAACAGGAGACCTCAACACTCCCTTATCCTAAAATGATAGGTCAAGCAAACAAAAAATCAGCAAAGAAGTGGAAGAACTGAATCAGAACTTGAAACAATTGGACTTAGTGGACATACACAGAGTGTTCCATCCAACCACCTCAAAATACACATTCTTCTCAGCTGCACATGGGACATTTTCTAAAATAGATCACATATTAGTCCATAGATCATGCTTAAGTAGATGCAAGAAAACTGAAATTATCCCACGTATATTATCTGACCACAGTGCAATCAAATTGGGAATAAATGACAAAAGAAACCATAGGAATTCCAGGACTACATGGAAACTAAACAGCACTCTTCTCAACAACCAATCGGTCACAGATGAAATTAAAGAAGAAATAAAACAGTATCTACAGTTTAGTGAAAATTCAAACACAACCTATCGGAATTTGTGAGGTGCAATGAAAGCAGTTCTCAGAGGAAAATTCATAGCTCTGAACTCACACATTAAGAAAATAGAACGGGAACAAATAAACAATCTTACACAACACTTAAACCGACTAGAAGCGGAAGAACAAACAAAATTCAAAGCCCAAAGGCAGGAGGAAATTATAAAGATTAGAGCAAAAATCAATTCAATTGAGACAAAGAAAACAATACAAAGAATTAATGAATCCAAAAGCTGGTTCTTTGAAAGGTTAAATAAGATTGATAAGCTCCTAGCTAACCTCATCTAAAAGAGGAAAGAAAGGACTCAAATTCAAGCAATAAGGAACGAAAAGGGTGAAATTACTACAGACCCAGCAGAGATACAGAGAATCATAAATAGTTACTTTGAAAATCTTTACTCTCACAGAATTGAAGCCACAGATGAAATGGACAGATTCCTACACAAGTACAAATTACCAAAACTGAATCAAGAAGATATTAGAACTCTCAACAACCCAGTAACAGCCAATGAAATACAAAATGTAATAAAAAGCGTACCAACAAAGAAAAGTCCAGGACTTGATGGATTCACCTCTAAATTCTACAAGAAATTTAGAGAATACATCACCCCAATACTCCTCAAACTCTTCATGAAATTGAAAAAGAAGCAATCCTTCCAAAATCATTCCTAGAGACAAGTATCACACTGATACCAAAATCAGAAAGAGATGTAACTAAAAAAGAAAACTACAGACCAATCTCTCTCATGAACATTGACGCAAAAATTCTCAATAAAATCCTAGCCATTACAACACAACAAATCATCAAGAAGATTATACATCACGACCAGGTAGGATTCATCCCAGGGATGCAAGGACAGTTCAATATATGCAAATCTATAAATGCAATACACTATATCAACAGAACCAAGACCAAAAATCACATGATCGTCTCAACTGATGCCAAAAAGGCCTTTCACAAAGTGCAACACTCATTCATGTTCAAAGTCCTACAGAAAATTGGAATAGAGGGCCTTTACCTCAACCTGATAAAAGCAATCTACAACAATCCAACAGCTAGCATAATTCTAAACGGGAAAAAACTGAAGTCTTTTACTCTCAAATCTGGTACAAGACAAGGATGCCCCCTATCACCACTTCTATTCAATATAGTTCTGGAGTCATTAGCTACAGCCATTAGACAAGAAAGAGAAATAAAAGGAATAGGAATAGGTAAAGAAGAACTAAAACTTTCACTATATGCAGATGACATGATAATCTACTCAGAAGACCCAAAGAACTCTAACAAAAAGCTACTGGAATTAATACACAAATTCAGTAACATAGCAGGTTACAAAGCCAACACACAAAAGTCAGTGGCATTCCTCTACACAGATAACAAACACACTGAGAGACAAATTAGAGAAACAGTACCTATTCTGATAGCACCGAAGAAATGAAATACTTAGGAATCAACCTAACTAAGGAAGTAAAAGAGCTTTTTAATGAAAGCTATAGTACTCTGAAAAAAGAGATCTTAGAAGATCTCAGGAAATGGAAAGATATTCCCTGCTCCTGGATAGGAAGAACCAACATTGTGAAGATGGCCATACTCCCTAAATTGTTGTACAGATTTAACGCAATTCCTATCCAAATACCATCGACATACCTCACAGAGCTGGAAAGGTCATTCCAAAAATTTATTTGGAACAAAAAAAGACCCAGAATTGCAAAGACGATTCTCAGCAATAAAGGTACGGGACGAGGCATTACAATTCCTGACCTAAAGTTATTTTACAAAGCTACACTAATAAAATCAGCATGGTATTGACAAAAGAATAAACCTGAAGATCAATGGAATAGACTAGAGGATGCAGAAGCAAATACAAGCACACTCAGCCACCTTCTTTTTGACAAAGGGGCCAAACCTATGTACTGGAAGAAAGACAGCCTCTTTAACAAATGGTGCTGGAAAAATTGGCTCTTTACATGCCGAAAACTAAAACTTGACCCTAGTCTATCACCATGCACGAAAATAAAGTCGAAATGGATTAAAGATCTAAATATTAGAAGTGAAAAATTAAATCTCCTGGAAGAGAAAGTGGGAGGAAATCTTGAAGACATCGGAGTAGGCAAAAAGTTCATGGACAGAAATCAAATTGCACGTTTAACACTTGAAAGCATCAACAATTGGGACCTCCTCTGGCTAAGAAGTTTCTGCATGTCAAAGGAAATCATTAACAAAGTGAAAAGACTACCCACAAATTTCGAAAAGATTTTAACTAACAAGTACTCAGACAAAGGTCTTCTATCTAGAATCTACAAAGAACTAAAAACCATTAGCGTCCCAGAATTCAAAGACCCAATCCAGAAATGGGCATCTGAGATGAACACTCACTTCTCAGAGAAAGAAATACAGCAAGCCTACAAATACATGAAGAAATGCTCCACATTGCTAGCTATTCGTGAAATGCAAATCAAAACAACACTTAGATACCATCTCACCCCAGTAAGAATGGCTATCATAAAGAAATCAACCAGCAACAAATGCTGGAGAGGCTGTGGGGAAAGAAGAACCCTTCTCCACTGCTGGTGGGAATGCAGATTGGTGCAACCACTATGGAACGCAGGGAAAGATCCTTACAAAACTAGAATTGGAAGTTCTATTCAATCCAGCTATCCCCCTACTGGGAATTTTCCCAGAAGAACTGAAAACATCATACCATAGCGATATCTGCGCACCTATGTTTATAGCAGCCCAATTTGTAATAGCCAAATCTTGGAAACAACCAAAATGTCCATCATTTGAATTATGGTTAAAAAAATGTGGTATTTTTATACAATGGGATACTACTCATCCATAAAGAATGATAAGTTTGAAGACTTCATATATAAATGGATGTATATTGTACATATACTCATTAGTGAAATAAACCAGACCTATATATATAAGTATCGTATAGTCTCCCTAATATAAGAACATTAAAGAAGAAAAAAGAACTTAAGGGCATAACACAGCTGAATGTGTTATGGATTAAACAATGAAGTGACTGGAAGCACATAAAGGAGAAAACATATCAATAGCAAAACCATACACTTATGTACACAGGATGAATCAGATATTGTTCTTAAGAACCTTCAAGGGGTTCAGCATATTGATTATAGCACAATGTAGCACTAAAACTATGTTTGGAATACATGTCACTCTTGTCTTTTTGATATGTACTGCTCCTGGTGTAAACTCAGTTACTGTCATTCTCTCAAGAGTAGTACTTGAAAATAAGAGACTGGGCCAAAAACCATATTCTTGACAGGCTACAATTTTGAATTTCCTTGAATCTCCAAATATCTGTGTCAAAATTGTGTAACTGCTTATATCACATTGTATGGAAAGTTATTAGAATATCAATGATGTTCGGAAAATATCATTTCCAAGCTAAGTCGAAGATATTTGATACTCAGTATGCCAGTGATGATAAGCTCAAGTACCTATGTTATAGAGTAATAGTATCACAAATCTTTTCTTCTGGAGGGTTAACAATGTAAGTTAACAGACCAAAAATTGGAGAAAAAGAAGAGCTATAAGGATAGCCAATATTTTGGCCTTAGCCCTTCAAGGTCAATAAGGACCCAGGATATAAGAGAATCTGTGCTGTAATATCCTATAACTCAGAGGTGTCCCAAATTTTCTGGTCAAGGAGATTATAGGACCTCAGAAGAAAGGGATAAATGAAGTATAATGCATCTAAGGAGAGTCACCCAGAGAAAAACATTCTCTCAGGCTTTCACAGAAAGCAAAAGGGCCAAGCAATGGCCGTGACTCGTCCCGAAGGATGACACTAACAACATTTCTACGAAGTACTGTCTATGGTCCCAAACTTAATTCTGAGGGGATTTGAGCCTGGAAGATACAAAAAAAAAATGAATGTTTTGTTATACAGGTCTTGGTTCCACTTGCCCTTAACCACCCAGCAAGGAAAAAAAAATGCTTAATTACAATGCATGAAATGCAGAGCTAGATTGGTGAGATGAGCTCTAGGAGGCTTAGATTCAATAGCCTCCAACATTACAAGCTTCACTGGTGGCCCACTGCAATTGCAGAACATTTGACTGTATCTGCTTCCTCTTAGTCCAAAGAGAAGTATATTCTTTTCCTTTTTCATTTTTTTTTCTAAGCAGCATCAATAGGGAGGTGGGTCATGCCCACACACGGTACTCTGTAGAACGATTACGAGGACAATATACAATATGTCAACTTTCAAAAAAAAAGAAAGGGGAAAGGAAAAAAAAGTAATGTTGATTTAAAAGGGTTAATGTTTAGTTGTTTGATCAATCTTATATACCTATATGTATTAATCTAAACTGATCTGATGATGAAAATATGTAATATAAGCATTGTTAAATTTAAACAATAAAAATATTAAATAAAAAAATAAAAAGAACATTAGCATGCAGCATGGTATGTCTCAAAGCAAAATACTCATAAAATGTAAGTCACAATTAACTTTATAAGATATTGATAAGCAAGTGACATACTTCTGAAGATTGTAATTTGTGCATTCTTCCAATTTCCTGGCATATTAGTTTGATTTGATCCTGCAGAAGTAGTCAGATTTGCTCTCTCTGCACCTTCATTTGCATTCTCTGAATCATCGATCCCTGAACTTTTAAAAAGTCAAATTTCTCTGATCATCAAAACAAACCTCAAATTTTATGTATACATAAACAGAAATCTAAAATAGTAAAAAAATTTAAAATACTTTTATATAAAATAAAATTAATTAATTGCCAAAAAAGAAGTAACATAGTTTTATGAGTACAAAAAGGGTGTGTTGCTATTATTATTATTATTATTATTATTATTATTATTATTACCTTGACTTTCGGACACAGGGTCTCACTATTGAGTTCAGGCTGCAGGCTGGCCTTGGGCTCTATTTGTTTGTTTGGTTTTTTTTTTTTTTTTCAGAACTGGTGATTGACATCAGGCCCTTGTGCTTGCAAGGCAAGCCCTTATTCTACTGAGATATCTACCCATCGCCAAGCTCACTTTGTAGCCCAGGCTGGATTCAAACTTGCAGCAATCTTCCTACTTTAGCCTCCTGAGTGTGGGGATTTCAGGCACTTTCCATGATGGTTGTCTAAAAAGAGTGTGAATCATAAAAAACTGAATGTACAGATCTATAAAGAAGGTCCAAGAATGAGGCTAGCTGAGATGAATTTGACAGTTCTTCATCATCCAAGAGCTTCCCTGGTTGGTTCATGATTTTGACCTGTTCCCTACTTTCACATGAGAATTTTAGTCAAATTTGCTTCATAACATGGTATTGGTGTTTTCCAACCCTCTATCTCTCAGCATCCCTTTGAAATTAAAGCATTTACTCATTTCAACTATAATATTACACATTAAAACTGAAATAAATTTGAAGGTCCTAACTGTACACTCAATTCTGAGTGAGTTCTTATAGACCTTATGCATTTTAAATAGAGGTTCCATTTGTGTAATAGACAAGGCTAATTCATTGAATATTCTCAACTCCCCTAATATTTGCCTTTTACTGTCTATACTATGGTAAGGAACATCAAGGTTTTTTTTTTTTTTTTTTTTTTTTCTTTAACGTTGGAGGAAATATGTAGAAAACCAAATCCTGTGAATCTGTAACTCAGACTACTATAAAATATTTTTTCATCGCTAATAAAGAATTTTCAGGTCTCACATGCTTCTGGAGAGTGTAAGATGTTTTTGGAATGACTGTTGTTTTTATTTGTACATTTATGTTGTATTCCTTGTTTTGTTGTTGTTGTTTTTTCTTAGGACAACTTGGCCTGACTACAGTTCTGACATTAGTGAAGAAATCCTGGGAGGAACTTCGTTGTACTTGCAACAAATTTCCATTTGGCAGAAAAACAATGACAATTTTTGAACAGGTAAGGAATAGTCTTAAAGCATCAATGAGAAAGGATTTCAGTGCACAGAGAAGGCTCAATAGAGGGCATTAGGAAACTCAATTTGTCTGAATTCTATCAGATATATTCATATTTAACTTTATCTAACTTTCATTTATGGCAATGGCTAAAAATTATAATTCTCCTAAAGTAACAATTGGACAATCATATCAAGTGTCAAGGGTTGTTCTTAACTGCCCCAATCATGAAAGTGAAGGAAATCAAGCAATAATTAAGTATATTAGTAGGAAGCCCTTGAATTTTGCTATAGATGTTTAATCAGGACCCCTTGAAGAATTCAGCACCTGCAGATATTGCTATTAAAATCATCTCATTACCCCTTTATTTATTCCATGTTGAAAGATTTAGGTAATAGTATTTGATTGGCCATGTCTGGTTCACTTTACAAAGCTTCATGTGGCTGTAAATAGTCTGTAACACTTCACTTTTCTCATTGTACTGAAAACAGAATGTCTTTCAGCTGAGGCTTGCACAATTACATAACAAGAAACATTCTCAAATGGTAGTAAAATGTTCTTTCTTAATGAAAAAACAAATGAATCTAAAATACTCCGTGATCATTAACTTTCTTTACTTAAATAACAAAAGTGAAATACTACTTTTAGAGTTCATTTATATGTTGTTAACACATATTTGCAAATGAGTGTTTCACAATAATATACACAATAATACACATAACGAAAGTTGTCTAATATGGTATAATTTCAGCTGTAATACTATACTTTTTGCATTATATATTCTTAAAATACAAGTGTCCAAACTAATTTATTATAATTCAGTTAAAATATAAGCTTACTCTTGTACATTGATTGTGGTTTATTTTAATAAAGCTGTAATCCTAAGGAGGAACTTATCAAGTAAAATACCCATGAAAAATAACAAGGAGCATAGCAGTATATGTGTTATCTATTAATTTTTATATTAGTTTAGAAGGCAAACATATTAATATTGAAAAGCAATTAGTCTTTTACATTAGCCACAAGAAAAGTACATTTTGCTTTAGGTTAGTAAATAAATAATTTATTAAATAAATTTTTACATAGAACTCTATACATTTTTAACAACATATAAGTGAACTGTTAAAGCTTAACTTGTGGCATACCTGGAAAATTTCCATGATTTTAAGGAAATAACAGACTTTTAAATGCATAAAGCTTTTTATTTATTTGTTTGCTTATTTATTTTTTTTAAAAAATATTTATTTATTTGATACAGAGTCTCACTATGCAGTATGGATTTATAGTAATCCTGCTATCTCAGCTTCCCCAGCGCTGGGATTACAGGCATGTACCACCATGCTTGGTTTCAGTGGTGAGCTCTGCATACAGTACCAGGGATTAAATCCAGGTCCTTGCATTTGCCAAGCAGGAGCTTAGACAACTGAGCTATCTCCCTAGTCCTGAATAAAGTTTTTATAGGCTTTAAATAATCTGATTGATCGATGATTAAAAATTACTAGAATGCCAGAGTGTCTTTTCCCTGCTGAAAGATAAATGTCTGCACATTTATCTTTATAGTATATTTGCATGTAAGGGATTGTGAAATTTCCTGCCTTTCCTTTATTTCCCAGGATTGCTTTGATATTCTGGGTTTCTTCTAGTTTGAATGAATTTGAGGACAGTTTTTTCTAGCTCTATGACGTATGTTAACATTTCAATTGGGATTGCGTAGAATCTATATAGCAACTTTGGGAGTATGGCTATGTTCACAATGTTGGTTCTTCCTATCCAGGAGCATGGAATACCTTTCCATTTTCTCAAATCCTCTTCAATCTCTTTTCTCAGGGTACCATAATTTTCATTGTATAAATCTTTTACATTATTTGTGTGATTTATTCAGGATATTCTATTTTTTGGGGTGTTATTTTGAAAGGCATAATTTCCTTAATTTTTCTCCCAGTATGTTCATTCTTTGTGTACAAAAATACACATATACTGTATGACTTTGCATCCTGCTACTTTGCTGAATTTGGTGATTAAATCTACAAAACTATTGGAGATTTGGGGGTCCTCTATTTAGAATATCATGTCATTGTCAAGTAATGATAATTTCACTTCTTCTTTTCCAATCCATATTTCTTTTATTTCCTCTCCCTTGTCTAATTGCTCTGGTTAATATTTCCAGAATTATATTGTGTCATAAATAAATGTACCTCCCAAACAGTCTGTACTGTTTAGTACACTCACCATCCCAGTTCCTGCACCACTAAATAGACTACTACATTGCTATACAGAGGTTACCTATTCCAAGCCAGGGTGTGGACCATTCTTGTGCTATATAGGATTAATCTAACTGTGTCTTGAGGAGAAGATGTCCGAAAGGCTTAGAAGGTGAAACATTGACAATGGTACTTCAGCCCAAGGCTCTTTCTCCTTTATTTGTTGTTCTTCTTCCTTTGGTTTTGTCTAAACTCCTAGACATGCATCAAAGTGTCAAGGTAGGTTTGCTTTTACCGAATTCAACCTGCTTGACCTATTTGTCCTTCATAGAAGCTTTTCTCAAAATCCTTTGCATATTTATTTTCATTTTGGTGTCTGGTCTATGGAGGACTAAAATCTTATGAAGTAAAATTTCTCAGTAGTCAATTGCTTCTTCAAGCCAGTATAATAAGCAGGTGAATTAGATAGAAATATTATAGGCAGTCAGACAAGGCCAAGCCCTCAAGGAGACCAGATGGAAGACAAGGTGACTATATAGCTTGTAAGAGGCGGACACCCCAGCTGTGGGCCAGACTTCAAGACAAAGGAAGAAACAAATGTACCCACACCCTTCCCTAGCAATGTGCATCAGGGATTGATATTTTAAATAGGTAACAATCACCCTAAAAGAGCCTAAATGACTCAGGAACCCAATCCCAACACGAAGAACCCTTATTCCACATTCATGCCCACTTGCTAAGTGACTTGTTTGCCATTAGATCCAGATTTTAATCAATTTTACCTGAGCAATGGTGCTTGTAACCTCATTGGTTGGCCATAGTTTTGCCCCTACTCATGCCTACCTAAGCAAGTTTCCATGGTTTCCACCTTAGACCTGCTCCACTCCATGGTTTTGCTCTATAAAAGTCACTGGAAGAGACGGCTTCCTGGCGGACCACCCACTCGGGATACCCCCTCCTGTCCCTCTCTGACAGGAGCTTTCTTTCTCTCAATAAATATGTTCTGCTCATTAAAAAAACAAACAAACAAACAAAAAAAACTGTATACTTAAGCAGTCAAAGTAAAAACAATGTCCTCCCTCCCTACATAAAGCAAAAATGAATTCAGGTTAAATTCCTTAAGGCAATCTTCCAATTTTACCTCATTCTCTAGACACTCATACAAAGACATTCTGGAACTATAATTGCATATAGACAATTATGTCTTTGTATATATGTTAAGCACATTTAAAAATAACAGCGCTGACCCAGGGAAAGGATGTACACACAACTTTAGTTAACTTTACGTATCATGGTTATGACACAGGCTGTGCACGATACAAGAGTCATGGAAAAATTCTTGGATCTTCTTTGTGGTGATCTTTGTTTTCAGCAGAGCATAGAGTACGCCCATTCTGAAAATTTACTTTAGCTTTTTCATCTCTAAAATGAACTTCCTTGTAATCCCAGCACTCAGGAAGCTGAAGCAGGAGGATCGATGGGTGTTTGAGACCAGCCTGGGCTACAAAAGTGAGCTCAAGGTCAGCCTGAACTGCATAGTGAGACCCTGTCTCAAAAAGACAAAAAAAAAAAAAAAAATCTAAAATGAACTTCTTCACACTGATTTCTGTGTATAATGCTTGTATATAAATGAACGTTTAAGTACTTATAACTTGGTCATTATCAACTCATTACTTAAGAGCTTCTTCCAACTGGAAATGATTCTGGTCTCTAAAATCTAAATGCTCATCAGCATTTCTTTAATATCATTCTTGTACCTCTGCAATGTAGTTTTCTATTTGTACTATCAAAATAAAAGAACGATACACTGGTATCACTGCATAGGCAAAGTGAACCAGAATTTTGATCAGAGATATTATGGAATTCAACTTTTTATACAACAATACTACCAGTTTCCATTTTAATCTTACTTTTCCTTTCCTATATCTAAATAAATGCCTTTCTTTCTTTCCTTTCCTTTTTCACTCTTATCTCTCTGTTAATAAACAATGTATGTTTCTTTTAGTTTTCCATAATACATGTAACTATGCATTTATTTATGAGATGATTTTGGCTATCAGGGATGTATGAAAGTATTCTAAGTCATGACTGATTGTCACTATTGCTATCTACTGAGTAGATGTAGGAGATTTCAGCAAATATTCTGAAATAAATGACACAGGCCTTTCATTGGATAAATAATGAGATTATTCTCAAATGTCAGTAGAATGGATGTTGAGAAACTATTTTAGACATAAATTAACTACCATACTTGTATAAAATAAGAAATAAAAAAATAAGTCATTATATTAACTCTGAAGAATATGAACTGACCTATTAATCAAAACTTCCATTCAGAGTAGTTGGTAATTTAAGTAGGTTGACCAATCTTCTAGAGTGAGGATTGATTTGATAAGTGTAAATTCTATTATGCTTCACTTTTAAGTCTAAGGACTTAGGCCAATTACAAAATTCAGTGAAGCTTCATCATTAGCTGATAATGACATTAGCCTGGTGGGACTGTTGCAAAAAGCACATGTAATGTGCATACAAGACATCTAATATATAGTAGACTCCATGAATAGTCCTTATATAATTTTGTTTTACGTATTTTATTTTATTTTTATTTGGTGGGACTGGGGTTCAAACTCACGACCTTGCACTTGCCAGGCAGGCACTTATGCCACGGAGCTATCTCCCCAGCCCCTTACGTATTTTATATATAAACCGGCATCTCAGTGTAAGATTTAATGTCCTAAACTTCAGAAAAGATTTCATTCTGAATGAATAGACTAACAATCAAATACAGTCAATAATTAACATGTTTCTTTGTTACAGAACTGTGTCAGTTTTAGATGCAAATCTTATTATGCAATCTATTTTGACAGATCTTCATTAGTGGTATGTTTATAAATTCTTGTATTTTGAACATGGCAGGAATGTGCCTCAGTATTGTTTAACTTCAAAATGATAATACTGTGCCAGTCTTTTAAGATTACTGTGTCAACTCAGATGCACATAGAAAAGCACTATAGCAATCTGACAGGTTTTCTGAATTCAAGACATAAGTTCAGAAGCTTCTATATTCTTAAATTTATTTTCTTGACAGGTTTTAGATGCCAGAAGGCATTTTAAGTAAGTTTTTTTTAAAAACATGATTTCTAGTATAATGCAAAGTGTATATGTGTCAGAAAATGATGTTGAAAGTTATTCACACAATTAGAAATAAATACTTTTAAGAATGTGTATTAATTTTTAATTGACTACTATTAAAACATTGACATTTTATCAAGTTTTGTTCAGGATACTGTGTGTGTATGTGTTTTGGAAAAAAATTGCTATACCATATATATAAATTTACCAATTTGTAACATAAGAGGAAACATCCCTATATTTCTTCAAAGGACAGTTTCTGGTTGAGCCGGGTGTGGTGGCACACGCCTGTAATCCCAGCACTTGGGAGGCTGAGGCAGGAGGATCGGTGCGAGTTCAAGACCAATCTGGGCTACAAAAGTGAGTTCAAGGACAGCCTGAACTGCGTAGTGAGACTCTGTCTTAAAAAAATAAATAAATAAAAGGACATTTTCTATATCTTATTGTATGATATCAACTACCCTATGAAATGAGAAACCATGTTCATGTACTCTTGTTAAATACTGTGGTGTTTGCAGATAAATGTTCCATTTATTTATTTATTGATTGATTGATTGTCCTTTTGAGATAGGGTCTTGCTATGCAGTTCATTGAACTCATTTTTGTAAGCCAGGCAGGTCTTGAACTCACACAGATCCTCTTGCCTCAGCCTCCAAAGTGCTGGGATTACAGACTTGTGTCACCACACCCTGCTAAATGTTCGTTTTTAAATTTAGGAGATCCCAGAGGTTTTAATAATATGTATGGTAAATGTTGACAAAAGGATCTGATGAATCTACATCATGGCTCCACAAACCCCATTCTGGCTATTCCCTTTAACACTAAGGAGGTTCCAGATGGTACGTGCTGTAACTGGTTTAAGCTCATGACCAAAGAGCAGTATCTTTCTTTTTGCAGAGTCACCAGACTAAGACAGTGATTACACAGGATTGCCTTTTGGTGAGAGCTCATTTCTGAAGAGGCATATAACCCAACAAAATGTAACATCACATCTACTAAGGTATTCATGTTTTGTTTAGTAATCGATATTAAAAAAGAGGCTATATACTTTTTGCTTCTCACTGAAAGTTGGTATTCAGAGATGTGAGTTATTTTCTTGTCTGTCAGCTTGACGATGGATATGAAATCATAGGGAAGTAAGTTAGAACAAATTATTCATAATTAACTCAATTCTAGAGTTTATTCATCTTTCAGACTTCCATTTGTGGAGAATACAAATTAGAACTGAAACAAAAACTTATAAATGATACAGAATTTTGCTTAAAAATAATATGAAGTTCACAGTATTTGTTGTGATATATGGTGTTGTCTTTGAACCAGTTATTCATATTACCAGATATGTGCATGTAAACTTAGAAAAAGAAAGAAAGAAAGAAAGAAAGAAAGAAAGAAAGAAAGAAAGAAAGAAAGAAAGAAAGAAAGAAAGATAGGTAGATAGATTTAGGAAATTTAGAAAAGCATAATTGAAAAAGGAGACAAAACAAATTAAAGAGTTAACTTCTTTTTTTAGGTTTATTTATTTTTTTACCTATAGTACAGAATTTCAAAACCAGAAAATTTAACAATGGTTATATTACATATTTTCATCATTGGATCAGTTTAGACTAATAGATATTGGTGTATAAGATTGATCAAATAATGTTTCAATAAACATTTTTTTTTTTACAGTTGACACACTGCACATTGTCCTCACACAATAGTTATACAGAGCACAGTGTGTGGGCCTGACCCACCTTCCTATTGATATTGTTAAGGAAAGAAAAAAGAAAATTATTCTCTTTGAATTAAGAGGAAGCAGATGCATACACAGTCCAATGTTCCACAATTACAGTGGGCCACTAGTGCAACTTGCAACTTTGGAGGCTAATGTTCCAAGCCTCCTACAGCTAATCTCACCAATCTAGCTAAAGCGTTAACCTCTTTCCACAGACCATTAAAAATCTACAGTGCAGTTTTCCAAACCAACCTGCTGATGCACACACATAAATCTCTTTCCCCTACTCCTTCTCCTGTCCTTGTCTCCAGCTCAGGAAATCTTTCCTTTTGTATAAGTTCATTCCCTTTTACCTGTGTCTACTGTACCCCTCTGATTCCATTTTTCTCTCTCAGGTTCTCACAGTAAGGAAATAATATAATGTTTGCACATGATGTCTCATTAATTTCACTTGAGTATCTTCTATACTTGCATCCATTTACTGACAAAAGACTCAAATTTTTCTTGTTTTTTTTATTTTTCATTTAGCATGTCTTAATTTATACAACATATTAGACACCATAGTAGTCCTTGGGATTAAAACATAACAAAAGACAATTTGCTAGAATTAATTAGCTGAAAGAAATATAACTATCAAACAATAAATGCAATATCACTAATGTAAGCATGATTTTACACTCATTTGTTGCAAGTCCTTTGATACTATCAGAAAGGAGATGATGTGAAAAAATCCTTGAAAGACCTCCAAAGACAGCTTCTCTGAGTGCAAAAAAAGAAGATTGAGGGACACGCATTCTCTTTCAGTCCTTAAAAAAATATGTTATCATGAATGAGTGTTGAACTTTTCCAAAAGCTTCTTTTTAATATATTGAAGTGATTATAAAAAGAATATAAATAAATAAAATCCTCATTAATCATTTAAAAATAAAAATAAACTGGCACTAGAGTACAAAAGAAAAATAAGTATTCTGTTTTATAGCTGAAAAATACTCCCTTGTGCAAAACTATCACACCTCTCTATCCATTCTTCATTTGAAGGGCTTCTGAGTTGTTTCCAGGATTTAGCTATAACAAACTGTATTGCTATAAACATGAGTGTATATATATCCATGTGGTATGAGGTCCTTAGTTCTTCTTAAAAAATGCCCAGGAGTGGATAGCTAGCTGGCTTGAATGGGATCTGCAACCCTAGCTTTTCAAGTATTCTCCATATTGATTTCCATAGTGGTTGTACCAGTTTGCACTACTACCAATAGTGTAGAAGGGTCCATTTTTCCCCACAGGCAGTCCAACATTTGTTATTGGCTAATTTCCTGATGTTACTATTCTTTCTGCAAAGAGATGAAATCTCAGTGCTGTTTTAATTTGCATGTCTCAAACGACTGATGATGTTAAACATTTTTTTCCTATATTTACTTGACATTTGTATTTCTTCCCCTGAGAAGTGCATGATATTATCTCAAATGCCCAATTCTGGATTTATTCTTTGCACTTGAGGAGCCTAAATTTTTAGATTCTTTATATACTCTATATACAAAGTCTTGTTGAGGGATACTCAGCTATAACATTTCCCTATGCAATTTTTTTTTTCAAGATTGGACATTTGCTATGAAGGGAAGAAAAATTTCAAAAGATGCGATCTCAGTTGCTGATTCTGTGAAGTATTTTCTATGCAGTTTGGTTTTTGTTCATGAACTCTCCACCCACGCCTATGTCTTTAAGAATTCTACCTATGTTTTCCTCTAGAATATTTAGTTTTCCATTTTAGTATTTCAGTCTATGATCCATTTTGACTGTAGCTTTGTGTCTAGTGATAGGCATGGGTGTAGGTTTAGCCTTTGGCCTGTGGAAAGCCAGTTTGCCCACTACCATTTGCCAAAAAGGCTTTCTTCCAGTGAACATGTTTGACCCATTTATCAAAGATAGGGTGGCTGAGTGTGTTAGCAGTTGTGTCTGCACCTTCTAATCCATTCCAGTGATTTTCAGTTCTGCCTCTATGATGATACTATGCTGATTTTATCACTGTGGTAAACAGTTCAAATGCACTACTTCAATTAAATGGATTCCAAACTTCATAAGAAAGGGAATGGTGTTTTTATTTCATAAGAAAGGAAGTTAAAATATTGAGAGACTAAATAAAATTATTACATGGAAAAATGCCTAGAATCTCAACTACCTAGGTTTTAATTATGTGTACTTTATATGTATAAAATAACTGATCTTAAATTTCAGGCATCATTCCTTTTCATAAATTATTAAAAGAACTATTTTGAGTGCTGAGTATTCTTTACAGACTATATCATGGGTGAAGGAACTCTCACAACACTTAAATTTAAAGAAATCCTATGTAAATTTAGGAAATATTGACTTATCCAGCTGAATACACCTAAGGAATGCTAATAGAACAAGGATTTCCAGTGGAGCAAATAGTTGTAATCTATACTACAAAATAGAACTATAATTATAGTTATAGAAAACAAATAATCATGACAAAGAGAAGATAATTGAAAAAAGCATCATTTATAAACCAGTGGTTACGATGACACATTTCTGTCTCAAAACACAGATTTGGATAAGTAGCAAGATAACATTTTTTATGAACAGAATATTTTTATTAGGGGAAAGAAAGCTCCTGCCCAAGATAGGGACCAGAGAGGGTTCTGAGCCAGTTGTCTCCCAGTTTAGATGACACTTTTAAAGATTTTATATCTGCGAAGTGTGACTTGTTCTAAGTATTGATTGCAAAGCAAAGGGAGTTAGACATATAACGCATTCTCTGAGAGCTAAAGCAGATTTTCTAACCCTTACTTATCTTTATCAATCTTTGTGCTTATAACTGTTTTCAGATAATCAAATGTATTCTGATATTAGTAGGAAACAATGAACTCTGCAATATTCACATTTGACATCCCATTAAATCAAACCTACATAAGCAAACAGCATTTTCTCCTTAGTATGAGAATCTCAGAGAGGAAAATGGAATCTGAATGGCACAATGAGAAAACGAAATGAACTTATTGAAAAGCAAAAGAGTTACTGAATTGAGGAGAAGGACAGGAAAGGGAGTAGGGGAAAGAGATTTATTTATGTGTGTAAGCAGGAGTGTTTGGACAACTACACTGGATTTCTGCTGTTCTGTGGAAAGAAGCAATCAATGCTTTAATTAGTTTGGGCTCCTTTTCTCAACTGTTTGTATGTTTTCCTTTCTAAATTTCATTTACATTTCCTTTAGTTTTTCTTTTTTCCAATTTTACATGCATTGATCTTGTAATATGAATAACTGCTTGGAAGACAACATTGTGTTACAACGAATACTGAGAAATTCATGTTATTTTGTTAAGTGAAATGCTGTATCACTTGTACATTTTTCTGCTTTAATTCTAATTTGTACTCTCTTTGAAAAGTAAATAATTTAAAATTCAAGATTCTGTTGCTAAAATTCACATGATTTTTTTAAAGTTTATGTGGTATGAGGAGGAAGAGTCTTAATTTAAGGGCACTGGAAAGCTGCTGAAATGGGAGATACAAATGCTGAAAAAATGAGAACATCAAAGCCATAAACTTGAAATCTGCATGTACTTCGCTTGTGGGAAAAGGCTTTGCATGTCCTTTGCTTCTGGGGAGCAGAAGGATGTGCGGAGGAAGCTTTGTCATGTTCTGACACATCCTGAGAATGTAGAACGTTGGGCACATTAGTAGAGCCATGTGTATGACCAGGAAAAGTGGGGACTCTTTAACATACTTTAAACTTGAATTAAACATCTGAACAGACACATCAATAAAGTAGATATGTAGAGTGGAAAAAAACACTCAAAAGTATCTGTCATTTTACTGAGATAATTAAGTCTGCTAACGTAGCTAAAATAATTTTTTTCAACATCTAATGCTGAGAAGGAAGAAAGCTACAGGAATTGTAATTTATTGGAGATGTGACTGAAAACTGGTACAGCTAGTGTGCAAGAATGTTAGCAACTTCTCTAATGAGAAAATAAACTATATATTTTTATACAAAGATACACATCGTGTTTATTACATTCAAATGAGTTAAAAACTTTTGTGCTCATGAAAACTTTCACTAGTATGTGGCAATTTAATTGCCAGAACTGGAAGCAAGGAGGATGCCTTTTGCTAGGCAGTCAATAAAGTACAGTAAATGTACAATATGGGACATCACTGAGTGATGAAATGAAATGGGCTATCTATGGAGGATTTAAAAATACATATACATGAGCCAGCCAAATAGCTGGATGAAATGTACCTGCAAGCAGGCACAGGGGCTGAGGTTCCATCCCCAGCTCTGCAGGGCTGGCTCCACCCCTAGAGCAGGCTGAGACAACAGTTGAGACTGGGTGAGGTGGCACGGGCCTATAATCCCAGCTCTTGGAAGTCTGTAAACAGGCAGATTGCTGAGGCAGATGTGGTAGGGAGACCCTGAAAACTTTGTAGACCGTTCCCTAAAATAAGATATACCTGAATATATATAGGCTGCATGTAGTGTACTGACCCTAAAATACTCTGAACATAAAAGTGTAAGATAGCAATAAAACAGACCTTGGAGGCAGAAAAATCAAAGTATCAGAAGAATTGAGCAAAACACACAAATTTCTTCCTCTAACGTTTTCCTTTTTTTCAACAATTTATATAGGTTTGGCACATGCGTTACATTTAAAAACCTAATACTAAGCAATATGTATATAATTATTAACTAGTCTGTGCCTTATATATTTAGATTTAAGATAAATTTTGGTTAATGGAACTCTTCTGTATCCCACTGAAATGGTAAGTCCATAAACACTTTTATTAGCTTCATTTTGCTGGTCTTATGACAGGTAGCTTGACACCTGCAATGTATTAGTCATTTTGTTCTGATAGAAATATGAAATAACCACAAATCAAAGGAAGAAGGGGTCGGGGAGATAGCTCAGTAGAATAAGCACTTGCCTGGCAAGGGCAAGGTGTTGAATTCAATCCCTGGTACCTAAAAAAAAAAAAAAAAAAAAAAAAAAACCTCTTAAAGGAAGAGTTTTGCTTTGGGGTTTTGTTTTTGTTTTTTTTGTTTGTTTTTTGTTTTGTTTTTATGCTCTGTAGAAGCTTTAGCCAACTGGGTCCATGGCGGGACAGCATGGCAGAGGAGCACAGCAGAGGTGGAGCTGCTCATTTCACAGCATCTGGAAAACAGGAATAGTCCGGGGAGGCTCTTGGCAGGGAAATGTAACCTCCTGAGTTGTGCCCACATGGACCGGCCGCTTCTCAGCAGGCTCCACCTTCTAAGACCAAGCCAGCCATCAAGCTTCATGGACCAGTTGTACTTCTGATGTCCCCACTGGGATCACATAATGCTTTATGGGTACATTTAGGTAAAAATCATAATGTACAGCTTGCTGATTAGACAGAGACAGCCATTCCCAGGGTTACAGATCCCTGGGCATTGAAAGCTATTCTACTGGTTGTTCACATTTTGTACATAAACCAAAGAATTCAGAACCCATAACACTCCCTACTCAAGCCTCCAACACCAAATTTCTTGGCCTCCTATATTTGTGATACAAATTCTTTTGCCTGGTTGCTACAGACATCAGAGAGCTAGGGGCAGTCCCTAGACTGCTAACTTATTCAGACTAGCCCACTTTAAACCCAGTCGACCTTTATGGACCACCTCCTTTACCTCTTCCTATAGTAGCCACAGCAAGATTTTTAAAGTTATCCTTTTTGCTTAGACCCCTCCAATGATCTTGGTGACATTCCTAGTGTCTCTGCACAGTACACATTCTTTCTGGGAGCCCTGGATAACTGATCATGAATAGTAACAATATTTTTAATGGTAATCACCTCTTGAGTATTACAAAGTTCTCTCTCTACACAGGAACAATCCCAAAATCTTGGACACACTTTAATATGGCATGCAATAAGGCATTTGTCAAAACCCAGAGGACTGCAGAGTAAAGTCCAATGTAGAAGATGGATGTTAGTTAATAGTCATTTATCATTATTGTTATATAAAGTATAACAAATGTGTCATACAAATACAAAATGTTAATGAAAATTTTAGGCTGTGGATAGGGGCTTCTGCTATTTGTTGAATTGTTTTATAAAAATAAATATCCTCTGAGAACTAAAATTTGTTAATGTTTAAAGTGTAAACAAGCTAAGGACTAGGAGAAAATATCTACAATTAATGTATGTGATAAGGTACAAGAAAGCAGAAAATAAAACAACACAAATCAACAATTAAAAAGATTTATAATCCAATTACAAAGTGCTAGAGCATTTTTAGTGATATTTTTTAAAGCAGGTGTCCAAAGGGCCAATAAATATATGAGAAATGTTTGTCAGGTAAATGTACACAAAAATTACATTGAGGCATTATTTCATATCCAATTGAATAGCTATCATAAAATATTAGAAAATAATAAGTTTTGAAAAAGATTTAGAAATATTAAACCATCATACACTGCTGATAGGATTACTAAAAAATGCAGTTTTTCTTGGTTTGGTAGTTTTCCATGATGTTAAAATAGAATTGCAATAATATCCAGTAATTATACACCTAGATATATACTCTGGTACAGTAGCGCTAAAAACATTTGTCCAATAAAACTTGATCATAAATGTTTATAACAGTTTTATTCTTCATAGCCTCAAAATAGAAATGTTCAAATTGTCCACTGACTTGGTAAGGGTTCTCAACAAAATCAATATACAAGTGCTGTGTTAGGTTGGTTTCCAGAAATGGAAGCAGGGTATCCTAGGATAGCTGTTTGCACACTTTACAGCCAGTGGAGCCAGGGGCTGCTCAGTCCAAGAAGTGGGGAACCACAAGAAAAGAGGAAAGAAGTAAAGGATGTAGGGTCAGTCTGAGATTAAAGGCCTGAAGGCTTCTTAGAGAGCCGTTGGTATAAGTTCCCATTGAAAGTCTGAAGAAACTAAGGTCTGCTAAACCACAGCTGTTGGCAGGAGCAAAAGATGCCCCCTGGGGGCTAGGCTGATAGCTCAGTCGAATAAGTGCTTGTCTGGAAAGTACAAGGTCCTGAATTCAATCCCTGGGACCACAAAAAAAAAAAAAAAAAAAAAAAAAAAAAAAAAAAAAAAAAAAAAAAAAAAAAAAAAAAAAAATGTGCCTGCTCTAAGGGGCTGGTGAGAGTTCAGCCAGAATAAAGTGCCTGCTTAGGCACGTTTAAGTAAGCACAAGGACTACAGTTTGGATCCCAGCACCATATGCTCTGCCAGTGCCCTCCTCTCCTCCAAGTTGGGCTAAGCAGGGTAGAGTCCAGGCATGGTGGTGCACACTTGTAATTTCAGCATTAGGAAGGCTGAAAGCACGAGGATCACCGCTAGTCTGAGCTGCATAGTGAGACCCTGCAACAACAAATACATTGTTTTAAAAATGCACCTGCTCAAGGAGAATGCAGCATTTCACACGTGGACCTGCTACATCCTTCTTCCCTCCTCTTTCCGTGCAAGCTACCACTACCTACAGCATAGCCTTCAAAGGATCTATGGTCAAACGCACAGCTTAAAAGGAAATTTCCCGGCAGCTAAATTATGTCTTATAAAAGCTATTATGCAAAATAATATCAAGTGAAAATTCCAGAAATGAATATTGAGTGGCTAAAATTAAAGTTTAAAAATGACTATGCTTAGTATCAATTTATTGAAATTTGTTCGCTTAAGATGATGAAGCAAACAATCTAAAATTCGTTTTCCCTTCTTTTCTGCAAAACCATGCTGGTATTCCTCACATCAATCAGAAGAAAGGAAAACCACAAATATTATTAAAAGAAGAGACACACCAGACTCTTCTGATAGAAAGCGGATCACTGATGTTAGAAGCTAAAATAACATACTGTTAATAAAAAAACTAAATAAGTGCAAACACCATAGGGAGCTATGAAAGGAGTAGAGGGGATAAAAAGTGCCAAGGAGAACTCAAGACAGAGTATGAAAAATAGTCTTTCACCTTCAGAGAGCATATTGTAATGAACATGACATTGTAACACAAAAATTAACCAAAGGGAGTGTTAGCTTATTGGAGAATTAGTGAAGAAAAATTATTTACTAAATCTAATGATAAAGAAGGAAATGAGAAAGGATGAGTCAGATGTGAAGTAAACATTAATCATAATAGAAAGCAAGGGGTTTCATCAACCAATAACTGGTATACAAAGTTATAGAGAACAGATTATCAGAGCATTCTAATGTATTACTACAAATATATAATATAGGACCCAAGTAATACTAAAGTATATTTGCAATTATTATGACTATATAATATGCTAAGAATATAGGAACAAAATACACACAGTGCTATATCTGGAAGTGCAAATAATAGTAATTGTACTACATAATAAATTCTACTTAATTAGTATGTTTTATTTTAGATTTCCTATTTATGTGCATATACATACAATTAAAGTGACAAGATCCTATGATAGAATTCAGGGAAAAAAAGAACTTTGTAGTGAAATAAAGAAATGTCACTTAATTTAAACCTGATTTTCCATCATTTTATAAGGAAAATTGAGTTCAGTGCTGAATATGAGACACATTACAGCAAAATGACTGAGAAGTCATGCATGTGAAAAGATGAGAAAAGTACGTGAGACGGATGAGATTAAAATAAATGTGACATCGTGGCATTTGTACCCTGAATTACAGCCACAACAGCAATTCAAAAAGGCATTCTATTGTGGTACATTCTGTAATGACTTATGAAAGCATAATAACTATTAACTATGCAGCAGAAAGCAGTGTTGGATAATATAGAAATTATAAAACGTACAAAGAGCAAAAGGTACATTCAGTTTTTGTGTGTCATCATTTTATTATTCCTTTAGGAATAAGAGGTTTTTGACATGAAGAGGAAATATGAGCCCTAGCGGCTAGCAGGATAGCTCAGCAGAGTAAGCACCTGCTCACGCAAGTGCAGGGACCAGGGTTCAACCCCTGGTACCACATGTGGGTGCTGAATCTGCCTCCAGGTTTACAGGGCTGATGACAGAGTCTTGGCATGGTGACACATGCCTATAATCCCAGCACTGCGGATGCTGAAACAGGAGGATCACTACAAGTCTGAGCTGTGTAGTGAGAACCTGTACCAAATGCATGAGTTGAAAAAAGAAAAGATGATGCCCAGTTGTTGTTTTTTATTTCCATGTAGAAAAAATTTTTTTAGAAATTAAGACACTTATGTTGGATAAAAGAAACAGGCCTTCATCAACGACACTGTGAATGAAAATGTCTGAAAAAAATGGAGATATGATAATAATAATAATAATAATAATAATAATAATAATGTTAACCGTTGGTATGAACTTAATCATGATATTATAAACTTTATGTAGTAGTAAAAAGTTCATGCAAAATGTTATGCTACTACTTAAGGTGCCCATAAAAATGGCTACTGAGTAAAAAAAGTTAAAGATAGACAGTGAAGATAAATTCTGCTTACCCACTCGGAAATCTATTGTAATATACCATAAATTCTTATGAGAAAGAAACATCAAACCTTTTCATGTGTTTTTCTCTGTAATAATGTACATACTGATAGTACTCCTTCAGAGCAGAAAGTTAGGAGTGCTTTTTAAAATTTAATGGTTTGCAAGACTCACTTAATAATCAGCTCCCACATTCAGAAACTTCTCAATTTTAACACTTTTCTTTAATCCCTACTAATTTATGCCTATGCTCCTCATCTTTCCTTTAATTCAGGAAAACATTGCAAAACTGGAGTCATGTGACATTTAAAAACTAACTGCTTGGACAGTTAGCTGGTTTATTATCCTTCTGCTTCATTGCACGAAAATGAAATGTCAGAAAAAATTCAACTATACAATCTAAAAATGTAAATTAATAAGGGTAGTGGAGAAATATTACTATGCAAATGACAGTGTAGAAAAAGAACCACACTGGTACTTGCACTCTATAAATGTCTTTAAACCATCAATATAAGGAAAACTGACAAAGATTGTATTTTAATAAAAGTAAAGCTATTATGAATCCTATTTTAAGTCTGTCAACCATTGATATATTTCTCAAATTGTGATTTACCTCAACTATTAAAGAAGCCATATATATTGGTTGGAAATTGCTTTCCAGGTAAGATTTGACTGTAACAGGCTTCAAATTAAAAGTAGTGAATATCAATCTAGTAAAAATAAGACAGACAAATCAATAGCGACAGAAGTTAAGGTAATCACATGCCACAGGAGATTAATGAACCTTAGAGTAAATTTCGACAGAACAGAGTAAGAGTTGAAAGAGTGATTGCAATTAGCACACATGGTGGGACGCTCCTCTGAGATTCTCAAGCAAAATATGAAATTTAAAAAGATTGAAAAATATGCCCAAATGCAACAAAATAAAGACAAATCATGCTTTTTTTTTTTTTTTTTTCAGATAGGGTCTTGCTTTGCAGTGTAGGCTGGGCTTTGATCTCACCTGTAGCACAGGCTGGTCTGGAAAGCTTAACAATCTTCCTGCCTCAGCCTACGAGTGCTGAATGCTGGGATTACAGGTGTCTGTCTGCCACTGCTCATGACAATTTCTGACTTTTGAAAATAAAAAATTAGTCACCATAAGATGAGATATCACCTACTTAGGCACACATTTATATCTCAGTAATAAGGGTTATTACTAATCATCTTTAAAAATCAGTCATTTGTCTCAGAGCTATTTCCTTCCCTGCAGGCTCCTTTTAATTTTAGTTTTATACATATAAAACTAATATATATGTATTATGTATATATTCTTATATTTTATATAAAATATATTATTTTTATATATTATATTAGACTATAAAAATTATATTAGAAAAAATATTATATTTATATATATGTATTTTTTCATTTCAGCATCCTGTTTTCAGCATCTCAAGCACTAGGATTAAGCCGGACGTGGTGGCTCATGCCTGTAATCCCAGCACTCGGGAGGCTGAGGCAGGAGGACTGGTGCGAGTTCGAGACCAGCCTGGGCTACAAAAGTGAGCTCAGGACCAGCCTCAACTGCATAGCGAGACCCTGTCTCAAAAAGACAAAAAAAAAAAAAAAAAAAAGCACTAGGATTACAGGATTGGGCAAACACACCCAGTCTCAATTGCCTGTCCCGGGTGGGACTGCACTGTGCACCCCCAGGTCAAGCCATGCCTCTATGATCTGCCTAAGTAGATGCTTAATCCAAATCCACTGAATCATCTGGTCAGCCCTTTGGCACCTACTTATAAAATGGAGTATCTTGTGTCAAACTGAAGTCATACAGGGAAATAAAGGTTGATTGGCTCAACTAACTTCCCAGAACATTGACAGATGCTGGGGAGCCTGCAGGACTCCGCTAAGCTCTCAATTTCCTTCTCTCACAGCACTCAGCCATGGAATTTCTGCTGGTGCCAGTCTAACTTTTATGAACGTAGGAAGACTCTTGAGTGGCCTGCAGGATGCAGGAAAGTTGCCACCTGAGGACCTAGTATGAGCAGTCACAGAGCTCTCCTGGAGCCATTTAAGAACTTTGACGGACTCTGGGAAGCCTGTGGAACTCTATGTGGGTGATTACTGGCAACTTCAAAAGTACCAAGACACAAGGGTGAAATGCAGTCGCAATCTTCTAGCCCACCCAGAACAAATCCAAGAGACAAAGACATACAAGAATTTGAAAAAAGAGATTTATTCATATATGTAAGCGGAATGCTTTCAACAGTTGTACTCTGCACTTCTGCTGGTTTATGAAAAGAAGCAATTATTGTTTTAATTTGTTTTGTTTCCTTTTTTTCTGTTGTTTGTACATTTTGATGCCTTAATTTCTTATACATTTCTTTCTCCTTCCAATTTTACATACATATATTTGGTAATGCAAATAACTGGTTGGAAACAACACTATGTATTACTACAAATACTCTTAATTTTATATTCCTTTAATAAGTGAAAATCTGTATCACCTGTAATTTTTTCTGTTTCAATTCTAATATGTACTCTCTTTAAAAAAGAAAAATAACAAAATAAAACAGAGCCTTTATTTCAATAGAATCCATATAAATCTTTAGCAGCAGCACTCGCCTTAGACAAAATTAAGCTGTTTTTATTTATTTATTTTTTGTTCCATGTGATGAGCCCCTGAGCCCCTCCCCATGGCTCATCTCCACTTCTATGAGTGTCTTGGCTGTATGAATATTTGTATAGTTATTTTTAGGGATAATTTAATTTTGAGTATAATTTACACATAAAATAATTGCTATTTAATGTGCACAACATCATGGTTGAGACATATATGCATTATGAAATAATTACCACCACCAAGCTATTAAATACCCATCGTGATTCTCTTAATGCTCTTCCGGCTCCCCACTCGTCCACCCCACCACCATCTCTCCAGAGGTGCTATGTGCACGACCAACTCCCTGTGATGAATGGCATCATTAACTACTCCAAGCGTATACTAATAAAAGCTTTAAAATTATGTAAGATAGCGATCACCTCACAGTCTTGCAGCATTTTTAAATTTGCACTACAGGGAAACGTTTTATGAGAATACTACTCAGGATTACGCATAATCAAAGATGTGTGCTCATAATTTGACTTTGGAAAATTAAACTAGTGAGCTAAAATGTCACTCTAAATGATTTTTTATAATATTGTGTTCTAATGAGTTTGAAAATTTAAATAAGCCATAGTATACTACATACTGTTATTTCAATGGTTGACTACCTTAACAAAGTGTAGTGAAAAATCTTTTCAGCTAAATAAATTAACATCATTATCATAATCACTTGGTAATTTAATTAATATCTCTCTTGTCACTGGCCTTATTATATTTCCTCTTTTCTCACTCTTATTCCCTTCTTATTGTGTAATAGCAGCTCCCCTTCTACTTTCATGTCATCTTTTAAATTACACATATTGGAGAAAACCTGAGACACTTTCTTCTTGGGTCTAACTTCTTCTAATATGAAGATCTCTAATTCCATTCATTTTCCTTCAAATGATGTAATTTCCTCCTTCCTTATTGTTGAATAATCTCTCTCTCTCTCTCTCTCTCTATATATATATATATATATATATATATATATATATATATATATATATATATATATATATATATATATATATATATATATATATATATATATATATGGCTGTAGTTCTATATATATTTCCACGTTTTCTTCATCCATTCACCAGTTGACGGACACTTATGCTGGTTCTTTCTCTTGATTATTGTGAATTATGCTGCAATGCAGACATCAGATAGGGCACGATGCCTTTAATTCCTTCAGATTTACTAAGGAGTGATATTGCTTAGTTTTCTCAGTTACTCGTATACCGATTATGATAGTGGATATACTCATTTACACTCCCAAGGGCCGTGTGGAAAGATTCTCCCAGCTTTTATTGTTTCTTATATTATATTCCTGCCATTTTGACAGGAATGAAATGGAGTTTAAATGTAGTTTTATAATACATTTTCCTAATGACTAACCATGTGAACTGAAGCTGTTCTGAATGGAACTGTTTTATTGATTTCTTTTTCAGCTAGTTCTTTATTGATTTATAGGAAGCTGATGTCTTTCAATGTTCAATTTATATGCTGTCACGTATTTCTTGAGAATAAGCTTTATTGTGTACATTTTTCACGTAGATATTGACTCTTGGTACTTCTTTTAGTAATAGTTTATTTGTCCATACATGAACTAGGCTGTTTGATTTTTAGTGTCCCTATTTTGGGGATTTTGCCTATTCTAGATGTTAATCATCTGTAGGAAGAGAGGCTGACAAAGATTTTCTCCCATACTATTGGCTTCCTTTGCAATCTTTTGCTTGTTTCCTTTGCCATGAAGAAAATTTTAGTTTCATGTAGTGTCATTCATGAATCCTTGCAATTAGTTCTTTTGCTATGGGAATGCTATTCCGGAAGTCTTTGCCTGTGCTTGTGATTTCAGTTATTTTCCTGATATTTTCTTCTAGTAGTTTCAAAATCTGAGTCTTATAACTAGGTCTTTGATGACTTCTGAATACTTCTTTTTCTGTATAGATTAAGAGAGGAAGAATGTTCTGAAAATGGACATTCAGTTTTCCCAGAATCATTTATTAAGGAGGCTATTTTGTTTTGGGTTTGTTTGAACCTGTTTTGGTCTGTTGTGAAGAAGCAGAGGGCTGTACAATTACAGTCCTCTTCTCTGTCTTGTGTGCTATTTGACTGGTTGTCCTTCTGTGCTTGTGACGATATCATGCTATTTAGTTAGTTAGTTAGTTAGTTACTATGGCTTTGGAGTATAACTTGAAATTGGGTTTGTGAGGCAGCCACCCTTGCTTTTTCCTCTTTTGAATCCTTTCTCTATACTGAGTTTTTTGTGCTTCCATCTTGGGAATACAAGATGGAATTTTGTGAAGATATTTTTCTTTCTTTCTTTTATTTTATTTTATTTTTTATTTTAGAAAAGAGTCTATACTGCTCAAAGTCTTACTACCAGATCTGACTCATAGTGATCCTCCTGTTTGCAGCCTCCCAAGAGGTGGGAGTATCAGTGCATGCCACCATGCCCAGTTTCAGTTGTCGTCTCAGTGTGCCCTGGGGTCAGAGCTGGCACAGCACACCAAGGGATAAAACCCCAGTTCCTGAGCCTGCTTGCAGGGGCTATAATTGGCTGAGCTATTTGGCCATCCCTTTTTGTTATTATAATTTTGGTGATAATTTTACTGAATCTATTACCTTCTTTTGCCAATAAATCATTTGAAATATTGCTTCTAATCATCTGTCTTCTGGTACTACTTTCAATTTATGCTATTTTTTCAATTTTACTTCTACATGTCTTTCAAATTATTACTTATGTGTTTTCCTATGTATTTTGAAGCTACTGTATATGAAACTCTGAATTTCTTTCTCAGCAAGCTCATTACTGGTGTGTAGTGAAGCCACTTATTTTAAGGTGGACTTTGTATCTTATTATATTGCACCTTAGAATATAACTTATGGTTTGATTAGCAGACCACTCCATTTTGAAAGAAAATTTATCATGTGAACAAACTTAAACCAAAACCAAGAGATTGTCATATTAAAAGGCAGGTAGGGCTGACCAAATATCTCAGGGCATTAAAGCACTTGTCATGATGGCCCCACCCCAGGGGTTCACTGAGATGGCAATTGAGACTGGGCATGGTGGAACATGACTGTAATCCCAGTTATTGGGAGGCTGTAAACAGGCAGATGACTAGGAGTCCAATCTAGTAGTGAGACCCTGAACACTGCATACCCTTTCCTAAAAAATACAAGAAGGAAGGAAGAAAAGAAAGAAAGAAAGAAAGAAAGAAAGAAAGAAAGATAGATAGATAGATAGGGGCAGGTAAAAATACAGAATTCAAGTTGAATGTTCTTGCTCTCATTCTGCCACAGTTGCATGCTGGAAACACAGAGTTACGGCTGCATCATGGTTTGTGCTTTCTAGGCTGCATCTCCAGTATAACAGATCCTAACTTTTTTCAAAATAGGAAAAATCCCAGAAGAAAATTGATTAACATTGTGTGAAGTAACGACCTTGAAACAAACAAAAAATAATGTTTACAAGAAATATAATATGGTTAGACTTAGAAGGAATCAGTGATAAAATGGAATACACAGGAGAAAAGGAAACACCCCCCCACACACACACACATACAAATATTATGAAGAAGATTAAGTTTATTGTTAATCTATTTGGGTTTAGGAAGAACACTTAATTATAATAGTGATAAGACATCTTCAGAAACCAGCATATTTAAAAGTCAGTTTGAATTTCAGTGACTTTAAAATCTGTAACTTACAGAAAATTGTTAGTTTGAGAGCTAAAAGGCACAAAACAGAATGCTGTAGGCTATTGTTTTAGTGAGGACACCAAGAGCTTCTCCACACTTTGCACCCAGATGTTCTGTTCTCACTAATTCCGAATTTTGGCAGGAAGATCTGTGAGTTTTGTTTCTACTGTTCCTACTTTTCAATTTTTCATTCCTATATTATGGATTTGATCCCATAAATTCATTTTGTGTGGTTTTATGAACCACAATTATTAATGATATGCCTTACTGACCAATTTCAATTACCTGTATATGACAAGATACACACATTATTTTAGAAAGATAACCATGGAGTTTTCTTTTTCTTAGCCAAATTTGAGTTAACTCTTTCCAAGATTTAGAAGTTAGTACCTGAATTTAGAGAGATAACTGTAGGGATCTTCTTTTAAAAAACACCAGGGCCAATTGCTTCTAAGGTTTAGAAGCTCATCTCTGCTTGGAGCCCTAATACATTCTTTCAGCTTATAACCCTATA
This sequence comes from Myocastor coypus, assembly GCA_004027025.1. NCBI lineage: Eukaryota > Metazoa > Chordata > Mammalia > Rodentia > Myocastoridae > Myocastor > Myocastor coypus. The sequence goes on from PVJA010008696.1 coordinate 47,568, forward strand.
GTACATGTCATAAATATTTCCTGTTGCTGTTATCAACTTATCTCCTCAGATCAGGAACAAGGAGCAATTTTATTTATCTCAGCTGGGTTATGTCAGAGTACTTATAATCTTATCTAACTGGAGACTTGTGGCAGAGATTATAGCTAGATTTCCTTTTGTAGGTTTCATATTGTAGGTTTACCAGACATAAGACTTTGTTTATCAGTGTTTTGACACTTAGCCTCGCTTCCTGATTTTACCCATTTTTGTTGTGCGGAGCCTTCTCTACTTTCTATTCAGTGAGGAAACATATGAGTAATAATTTAGAGACCTTTAGATTCCTTAGGAGATGATATTCTGGATGAAAAACAAAACTCCTCCATCATATAGATTGGTATATGTCTTTATAATTATTATAGAAAACAATAACAATTTCATTGTTCACATTCTTTTGCATTACATAAAATACTTCTCTTTTTCTACAGTTCTGAATTTCAAAGGTATTTGTTCTGGTGTTATACATACTGAACATCATATCTGCAGACTTGTATCTATTCATGCAAAATATTGTGTTAACTGCAGACATTACATTGTATTTTAGATATCTAGAAGTGATCTTGTGTTACTAATTTGTATTCATTAAAAATTTCCATTTCATTCCTCTTGTCATAGCTTGATAAGTGCCACTCTATGTCCCGCTTCTATATATTTGACTATTCAAAATGTCTTGTATAAGTACGACCACATAGTACTTATCTTTCAGTGACTGAACTTGTATCACTTACTGTGCTGTCTTCCATATTGTCACAAATGACAAGATCTCCTTTTCTTTTTTCATTTTTATAGTGAACAATAGATTTCCAGAAAAGACTCTTAAGAGCTCTCTTAATGACATGTTTTTGTTTACTTTAAGAACACCTCAAAATTTTACACATGACACTTTAGGTGTTCTGTGAACATGAAACTAAAAAATCAATGATTGCTAATCTTTACTATGTCCTGGAGCATATGTCAGAGTGGTTTTTAGAATTAAATGTGTGACAAAGCACAGCAGCTATCAGTCCTACAGCAAAGATATGGAAAGCAGCTATCTTGCCTTAGACATCTAAGATGTAAGAACACACCTAACTCCAACAAAGCGACCTGCAAACTCTGTGACATCCAGATGAGCACTGCTTTCCATAAGCTGCATAAAACTATACAGAATTGGGCTCCTTTGAAGATTAATGTGACTACACTAATGACTGTGAATCATTCAAGATAGTTTCTCCATTTCCTGGCAACTGCTCTGAACCATAGCTTCAGCAACGATCGCTTTTGTATGAGAAGTCCCAGGTTACTTTAGTGCATCTGCAGTAACATCCTCAGAAAATAGCACAAACAACAAATTATACTCTATCAAATTTTAAAAGTGTTTGTACACCAAAGGAGACAACTGAGTACACAGACAACCAGAGAATGAGAAAGAGTGTCATCTATTATTCAGTGGGCTAATATCTACAGTATATAAAAACCTAAAAAGGTATATATAAGCACTCAAAATAAAAGACCTAATCTAAAAATAAGCAATTAATTTGAATAGATTTTCCCCAAAAGAAGTACCCCAAGTGGATTAAAATGTGTTAGGCATGTGCCATGAGACAGTTCTCCCCTCTCCTTTCTAACCAAAACTGGAGAAAAAATAAAAGCTATCTGGAAAAGTAGGGCTAGCCAAATATCTCAGTGGATTAAAGTGCCTGTAAGCAGTGATAGGGGCTGGGGATTCTATCCTTGGGCCTGCTGTGCCAGCTCCATCCCCAGGGCACACTGAGAGGGCAATTGAGAATGGATATGGTGGCGCAGCCTGTAATTCCAACTCTTGGGAGGGCATAAACAGGTGATCACTACGAGTCCAATCTAGTAGTGAGACCCTGAACCCCCTGTAGACTTCCTCATCCAAAAAAAGAGAAATTAAACAAGCACATACAGAACAGGTCATCTTTCTCAAAGAATTTAAGAAATACTTCTACTTAACATGGAGAAAAAAATGTGAGCTTTTGTAGTAATCGGGGCGGTATAAAATATTTTACTGTATTTATAAATATGATAAATTTTATTCCTGTGGAATAAAATGGAAAATGATATTTATTACCTTATAACTGAAAACTGATACAATTATTCAACTTTTGTTTATTTTATTTTGCTTTTGTGCCTGTTTTTTTCAAATGTACAAATGGACTTATTTACATAGACAAATAAAATTGTTTTCATTTTTACATACAATATAATGTTCTAAAATACAAAGACATTGTGGGACATTTAAATATGGTCAACAAGTACATTACTTCACACTGTAGTGTTTTGTTGTGGAAACATTTCAGTTCTAGCATCTTAGAATGTTAAGGACTGTAAGTGTCATAATTTACAATTGCCATCACATTATACAATAGACCTGTAGAATACTTGAAAGACAATACTTGAAAAAACACAAGAAAAAACTAAACAGCATATAACAGTTTTACCATACACTTAGAAGCTCACTTTTCAGCAAAATCTTTACAGATAAGCTGAGAGTGGTATGATTCAAACTGCTGAAGAGAAAACAAAACAGACAAAAACTACCAACCACAAATACTAGAGCCAATAAAGGTCTTCTTTAGGCATAAAGATAAAACCTTTCCCAGATGAACAAAAGCAAATGGAGTGCACTGTCACCAAACTTGCCTTACAAGAAATGTTAGATTTAATTTTCAAGAACAGAAGTAAAATAGTGTTTGATTAACGGTATACTTAAAACCCACAAAGAGTTCCACAAATTGTGCTCACTTATCCCTGTAATTATTAGCTGGAATGTGACTTTCAAGTAAAATCCATGTTTTGGTTACCAAAAGTGACTGATTGTACTGCTTTTGACTGTATAATTAGTGATACAGCTAAAATTAAAAGTCAATTTTAAGGAATAGAGTTTTTGTTGTTTTTATCAGAGAATGTTGTATAAAGCATTTTAGGCAGCTTTGGATGCTTAAAAGCATTTTATATCTTTTCTGACTTTCCCAGTCCCTTGATAACTTTTTCTTAAAAGAAAGTTTGATTTTGCCTCACAGTTTGTAGAAGTTTCAGTCCATTGCCACATGGCCCAAGGCAGGACAGTATGATGGAGGGACATTGCACAGAAAAAGTCATTCATGACTTGACAGAAACAGGAAAAGAAAATAGCACAAGTCTACTTGCATTGATATTCTGAATTCCAGATGTGTAAGAGATTCACATTTTATTTCTGAAGATAACACTGTGGTAATATCATACCCTGATAAGCCAGTACACTGAAACATCCAGCAAGTTCATGAGCAAAATATTTTGAATACCACCTTTTTTTTTCAAGTTATGTATTTGGTTCAGGGTCTCACTATGCAGCTCAGACTCCTAGTGCTCCTCATGTTTTCAGGCTCCTCAGCACTGGGACTACAGGAATGTACCACTGTACCCATATTTTCTTGCTGGCTCAGTGTGGCATGTGGTACTGGGGATCAAATCCCAGTCTCTGCACTTGCCTGAACAGGTGCATAGTCCTCTAAACTTGAATATTACGTTGATGTTGCTTGTTTTTGTTTGCCTTGTAATAGTTTAAAAGTCTAGAAAAAAACATATGAAAATGAATACACTGTGCTGTGTTCTCCCTTTCCAGAAATATAGGTAGACAGATAGATAAATAGGTAGATAGGTAGATAGGTAGGTAGATAGATAGACAGATAGACAGACAGACAGATAGATAGACAGTAGATAGATACATACATATATACATGTATGCATACATAGATATATGGCATAACTGGTTATCTATTATTGCCTCTAAATTGAACCAAATCCAAATTTACTTATTATCCCACACAGATTTAAGGGACAGGAGAGTCAGAAACTTGTGACATAACTGATGAAACTGAATGACTCTAGCTCAGTCTCTCAACAAACAGTTTTTACCTTATTCATTTCACTGAAAATGGGTCAATAAATCTAATCTGTCTTGGTCATGCATATCAACAGGAAGAAATATGTGGGTCATCTTGGAAACTGACAGTGTAAATTCACATCTTAAACTGAATCTCCAATTATATTAAATCCCCTCTGCCTCATATTTGCCGGTTTATTGAACACTTTTATTCAACATATTTGGTTTTCTTACTAGAAGACAAAAAATAACTCTGGGTGTGCAATCATCTGGATTTGCTGTGACTTTGTGTTCTGCCATTCTGAATTACTCAGAAGATTCTCTGCAATGTAGATTCCTCATCCAATTACTCATGCAACAAGTGTGTGCTGGGGATCGATGGCTTATTCCATCACATCAGCACACATGTCCCTGTCTTTGTAGACATTTCCTTCAGGATGACTTCCCATTGACGACTAACTTCCAAAAGTCATATTAGTGATTCATTTTCATAAAGACAAATGAAGGTATGTATAAAAATGTCAACTCATCTGGATGAAAGGTAGAAAGAAAGTACATTTAGGTTTTAGGCTGCTGAAGAGTAGAATGGGAAGTGACCACAAAAAGAAAATATTTGGAGTTCATTTAAATAGGACAGCATTAATAATGAAGTACTTTGAAGCTAAATTTAGGGCAGCTTACCAAAGAAACCAGCTCAGAACTTAAAGGTGATAGAACCTGAAGCAACTTCCTTTGCCTGCACCAAGCATCTATAGGAATTTGTACTGGAAAATTTAGTTCTTTTTTATTAAAAGGGTATTGTCAAGGAAGCATTTCCACATTCACTAATCTTCTGAGACTACTGTTATACAAAAGTACATTCACTAGGATGTATAGCAGCAGACTCCAAGACAATTCTCCTTAATCATGGATATTTTTAAATGTATATTTTTACTTTTATTTGATAATGAAAATCTAGATGTTAGTGAGGTACAGTAACATTTAAATAGATGCATAGACTACATGTAGTGGACCTATCAAGGTAATTAAGATATCCATTACCTCAAATATTTATCATTGCTTTGTACTGGAAATACCTACAGTCCTATTAGCTACTTTGTAATGTACAATGAATGATTGTCAACCAGCTACCATAAGCTATTCTTCCTAGCCTGTCACAACCCTATGTGGTTCAACTGTCCTCTCTCCATGGCCTCTTCCTACTCATCCTTGCCAACTACTGGTGATTATATTGTACTTTCTATTACTCTGCAATTAAAATGTTTCTGTTTAATTCTAATTTGTACTCCCTTTAAAAAATAAAAGTTAAAATAACAATTTTATTTTATTTATTTATTTATTTATTTTTATTTTTTTTTTTTTGGTGGTACCAGGGATTGAACTCAGGACCTTGTGCTTGCCAGGCAGGTACTTATTCCATTGAGCTATCTCCCTGGCCCCAAAATAACAATTTTAAAAATTTGTCTCTACACACTGGAGAGCAGGAGTGCAGAAAAACTGCAATTGGTCCAATGCTAAACAGAAGCCTGGAGGAGCTTGCTGTTGGAATTGCCCTGACATCAATACAATTGATAATCAGCTGATGTTCTGTGGAAGATCAGGGCTAAGATAGCTGTGTTTTCAATGTTGAAGTGTCACTCTAAATTATACTAGAAACATAGGGGCACGTGTGTCTAATGATCAGGTCCAACTTTGAGGATAAGGGAATTCATTCTGCTACTTCTCATCCAAACTGGCCGAGCTTCTACCAGAATAGAAAGAGACTAGATAGACACATGTATTTTAGCATGGAGACTCACAGAATTAGGTTACATAATGGAAATAAGAAAACCTAGGGGAAAATATAGAAAGAGGGAAGTACAGTAAAAGTAAGGATAAGACTACATTGTTTGAGAGATTCTTTTCATTACTGTGTATACCAATAGGTTGTCTAAGGAAATTAAGATAGCTTAGGAAAATATTCTTCAGGTAATGATAGCCATTAACTACCTAGTCTTATAGTATTTATTTTAACTAGTATACCATCCTATCTAGACAATTTGTATTGCTATCTAGTTTTGAAAAAGTTTGAATTATACAAACGTCCTCAAACAATGGAATACTAAACACATATATTTAAGATGATAAGTTTAAGATCATGACCATATACTCACTATAAAACTTAATTCCTATAATTATGTATTAGTAAGATGTTGAAATTATATATCTATTCCTGTTAAAAGAAATTATACATCTATATATCATTGATTAGTTATAAAGTTTAAAGTCAGAACAAATTTAATATTGTAGCATTCTTGTTTGTATTGATTTAAACCTTTAAAGGTTAAATAAGATAAAACTGGGTTCAAATGTAAAAACTTAATCTACTTAATCTTACATGAAAAACTAAAGAAAAACTTCATTAGGATTAATATGATAAAGTTTTGTGATGTTATAAATTAGGTAAATGGGTCAGGGATATAGTTTAGTGGCACAGTGCTTATCTGGAAAGCACAAGGACCTGAGTTCAATTCCTGATTATTTTTATGAAGAATTAAAATAAATTAATTTAAAAATGATAGAAATATTTAGACTTATGAAATTCTTTGCTCACTGATTCAAAAAATATGATAGGATTAAAATAATCAAGAAGTTATTCCTATAACATTTTTGTCTAATCATCAACTAGTTTCCAAAGCTTACATTTTTTTCTTATTCACTTCTTTTTTATGTATATAGTACAGGATCTACAAGGTCTCACTGCCCAGATCTGGCTCCTAGTGGTTCTCCTGTTTTCAGCCTCCCAAGCGCGGCGACTGCAGACGCATGCCACCACATACAGTCTCAATCACCTGCTCGGTATGCCCTTGGTGGGGCCAGCACAGCATGCAGAATGTCAAATCTGGCTCCTTCTGTCTGTTAAGTAGATGTTTTAATTTGCTGAGCTATCTGTTTTAGTCTCTTCTTAATCTGTTCATATTCATTTTCACTTTAATTAGAATTTTCATTCACAATGTACCTTGAATTCAAAGCCTACACAACGTGCTGATATAATTTTATTCCTTCATAAGCATTAATAATAAGCCTGTCCTGTGGGAGTCAGAATTTGAAGTGTTTCATTGTACTATAATACATTTTGTTCATGATGTTTTATGCGAATATAGTACAGCTCAGCGTACAGTGTTCAAAGCTAAACAATTTATTTCTCTCTGTGTGTGTGTGTGTGTGTGTGTGTGTGTGTGTGTTACCAAGGCTTGAACTCAGGACCTTGCACCTGCCAGGAAAGTGCTTATTCTACTGAGCTATCTACCAGGCCCCAGCAATTTATTTCTTGGTTCTACCACTTTCTTCACATAGAGGTCAAGATTTTCTTATACAACTGCATATTTTAAAGAGGAAGGTAGCCGGGTGTGGTGGCGCATGCCTGTAATCCCAGCACTTGGGAGGCTGAGGCAGGAGGATCAGTGCGAGTTCGAGACCAGCCTGGGCTACGAAAGTGAGCTCAAGGCCAGCCTGAGCTGCATAGCGAGACCCTGTCTCAAAAAGAAAAAAAAAAAGAAGGTGAGAAATGATTTAAAAAAAAACTTTAGAAAATAAAGCACTGTATTTCACACATTCAATAAATATTCATTAAATAAATGAAGCAGCCTTTATGAAATATACAGCTGAATGTTGGATTGCTAATATGTAATACTCAAAATAGTCTCAAACCTCTCCTTAATTTTATTTTACATAAAAATGAAAACATAATCACTCTAGTAAAAATTAATACATTTTTCACCTGACAACTGACAATCTGGATAGGAGAAATCTCACTAATTTCAGCATTTTTACTTCTGTACACTAATATATAGCAACTAATACATTTTCATTCTATTAATATTATTCTTGGGCCTTAGATAATTTACTGGAGTAAATTATATGTTTATGTGTTTATAGCATAGTAACATTTAATAATCATAATGACATAGTAAGCATTCATATATCAAAATTTATTAAAGAGGAGATGCTTCCTTATCTTTCATTATTTGCATGTGATATATGAAACTATGTTATGAATATCCATTTCTGAGGTGCAAGGAAAGGAGTGCGGAGCATGTTTCACCAGGCTTTTTCCTGTTTATACTATGTTTTTGTGGTAAGTTTTCAGTACTGTGAATACATTCTGAGATTGTTGCAAAATAAAAATGCTATAAGATCATTTTATTATCCCAGATGAATACTGATGTACTGTGGTTTATTTAAAAATCATCTCCTCCTCATTTGAATATCTAGTACTGAAAGCTGTGATTTTTATATCTATCTTTGACTTTCTTGACCCATAATGTTATAATGTTTAGTCATTTAATCAGAACACCATAACCAATAAGAATTAATTATCACATAATATATATTTTATTACATTTTTGAATAAGTTTCTTTTCATTTTGTCTTTTAAGTATAAAACTTCATACATATTATATATTATTGCTACAGAAGCCAATTATTTTCAAAAGTCATTAATTTTTTTTCTTTATTTTTAGGGAGGGGTCTACAGGGTGTTCAGGGTCTCACTAGTAGATTGGACTCATAGTGATCCACCTGTTTACAGCCTCCCAAGAGCTGGAATTTCAGGTGCATGCTACCATGCCCATTCTCAATTGCTGTGTCAGAGTGTCCCAGGGTACGGGGCCAGCATCGCAAGCTGTGGGATTGAAGCCCTGGTCTATGTGCCTACTTGCAGGCACTTTAAAACACTGAGATATTTGGTCGGCCCAACAGGCATTAAATATGGCTTTACCATACTAGACTTTTATTTATGCGTAGATTAGACTCGTTCACATAACATTTACATATTATTCATATTGAACTTAATTCTTTATCAGTCAGGTTATGTTTGTTATCCCAAGTAAGATGATAGAGATAAATATAGACCTGGATATAAATATGCATATAGACAGATATAAATGATATAAATGTAAATATATACATATAGATAGATAGTTCTTTAAATTGGTGATTATAGGTTATTGTTTATTTGTGTCAATCTTTGTTAGAATTATTAACCATGACAAACTATTGAATTGCATGTTTTACTACATAATTTAGAAATACCAGAAAACTGCATATAATTTTGTATAATTAGCTTGCAAATACTCATTTCTTAGATAGGATACTAAATCTCATTTAACTTTGAAAAAGATAAAGTAATAGTTTCATTATGTATAAGACATAAATTTATTGCCTTTTTCCAAAATGTTAAATCTTACATCCTTTTCATGATTGATTCTGATTGTCCAGAACTTATGTTTATAACTTATATTAATAATACATTTGAGAACAATTGTTTGCTTCATTGATTGTTTGTTTTTGTTTTGTTTTGTTTTGTTTTGTTTTGTTTTCTGTATTTAGGACGAGGTCTACAGTGTTTCACTATGGAGAACAGACATACTGATTCTCCTGTTGTTTTGTTTTGTCTTTTTGAGACTGAGTCTTGCTATTCAGTTCAGGCTGGCCTTGAGCTCACTTTTGTAGCCTAGGTTGGTCTTGAACTCACATCAATCTTCCAGCCTCAGCCTCCCAAGTGCTTGGATTACAGGTATGTGCCAGCTGGCCCAGTCTCAGTTGGCATCAGGGTCATCATGGCATGCCAGGAATGGAACCCAGGCCACTGTGCTCTGCCTAAGCAGGAACTTTAGTCTGCTGAGTTATCAGGCTGGCCCTCACTCTTAGATTTTAATTACAAAAAAATTGTTCATGGAAATTAAAATTCTTTTGATCGTATATTTTATACTTGGTATTATTAACATAAAACTTTTTTCAAAAATGCCACACCTATATTGGTAAAATAAGGCTATATTACATCCAGAAATGTATATATTCTGTAGTAATTATATATTGGCCTTTTTTGAAAATGTGACATTATAAAGATTATAAACTATCATTTGTTTTAAGCTCTAACATTAAGTGTCAGCCATTTAGAAGAATCATGGCCCTTGCTTGACCAGTTTGTTCTCTCTGATGGCCTGAGAGAATGTTTTCTCTCTGGGTGGCTCTCCTTAGGTGCACCATACGTTACCGATCACTTTCCTCTGTGGCCCCATAATCTCCTTGAACAGGAAACTGGGACATCACTGAGTTATAGAATGTTACAGTGTAGGTTCTCTTATGTCCTGATTGCTCACTGACCTTGAAGGGCTAGGATCAAAGTATTAGCTATCCTTGTAGTTCGTTTTCTCTAGTATTTTGGTCTACAAACTTAAGTTGTTAACCTTCCAGAGTAGAAACTTAGTGATATTAATCTCTATAACACAGACTTAACATTACTACCTTTCTGAGTATAAACACGTTATGCTGACACTCACAAAAGTTCTGCAAACTGCAGTACATGGTTTCAGGGTAATTCCTGAGGGGACATGACTGACTTTGTCAGATGCAAATGCTACATTTTTTGTAATATAGGTCTCGCTTAATCTTGGTCTTAACAATTCAGCAAAAAAGTCGAACAATGAGGTATAGAAAGGGAAGCCATACAAATAAGTTGTAAAAGGCTCAAGTCAACAGCTTCCCATAATGGCAGAGGAGCTGATATCCATTATTTTTATGGACTACTGGACTATATACACAGTTACATTCTCTTTATGCAACGAAGAGAAAGATCTGTGCTAAGGATGTTCAGCCAAATAATCATGTGTGCATTGTCTTGTTTACTTTTCTATTGTTGCTGGGACAAATATCCCCTAAAAAGGAAGGAAGGAAAGTTTTTTTAGCTCACAGTTACTGGAGGTTTCAGTCTATATTCGGATGGTCCAAGGCTGAGGGGAACAGAGCAGAGAGCATCCAGTTCATGGCAGCGGAACAACACCAATCACGACAGAGCCAATTGACCAACCAGGGCAGCAGAGCAACAAAGCTAGTCTGTCTCTCTATCTCTCTTTCAATTACATCAGGCTCTCTGCCTTAGCCTATCTGCCTCAGGCCACACCTATAATTCTCAGGAGTACTCAGGCCATAATCTCATCAGTACTAAAGCACAATGCTAAGTGGATCATGGATCAAGTCGCAAACTCTAGAATTTCCTGCCCCTTGAGTCATGAGGCTTTGGGGAGACAACTAGACATAAACCATAACATGCATATTGTATTCTGACAACTACAACAAAGAAAACAATGCACAATGTATTAATTATTTCAGAAAATAAAAATAATAATAAAATTAAAAAAATAAAGAGATAATGTATATATATAAAGTAAAAAAACTCTAACATTAAACTAATAAATCAGGTAATTAGTAGCTTTGTAAAATAATTTTGGAAAATCATAAATCAGTATCTATAAGCTTGAAAGCTTCACATCGAACATGAGACTTTTTCCTCCATCTTCAGCGGATTTAATTTTCCAAGCTACAAGACATAACACCTTTGTGGTTAGTATCACTGGCAAAACTTTTGAACACACATTTAATTGATATTTGGCACATATACCATTTCAGATATTCTAGTGTATGGTCTTATCTATGAAGTTAGAATATATTTTAGAGCATTTCACATAGGAGGTCCTAAAACTATGAGTTCGCAAGAGCAATTTATTCTTTTAAATTGGGCATAATATTTATGTTTCTATTATTTTTCACATGAGTTAAATAAGATACATTCACAGAAATTAACAAGTTCATATCAAATATAATATTCCATAGTAAACCACAAAAGCATTTATGCACATAATAAACAACAAAGAAAAACATTTATATCATACTATATTCACACAATACATATAATATTAGCTATGTCAATTACATATATATTAGTTTGTAATGTTTTGAGAAACCATATCTTGCAAGAACACACAGTATATTAACAAATATTTTTGGTAATAATATTGACCTATCTATTGTGTATAAGGTATATAAAGAAATATATCTCTATTCAAATACTCTCATGTTCATACTTTAAAGTGGATTTTAGTAAATATTATTTTGTTGCTGATGTTCACTATACCCAGTAAATTTGAAATGTCATGTTACTTTTTCTAGCAATTATTGTATATTGCATGAAAATGTGATTTATACCTCATGTCTAACAATTACTGTACATTTTATGAATCTAATAGATGTGTGTCCTACAGGAATCTCCTCTTGAGTTTTCCTAGAGATGGCTAATATTTCATTTTTGTTACTGAATCATAAAATATAGGGTATTTGTATGTCCCAGATATTGAATATGCTCATAAATTTAATGAATGACTGGTCATAGGATTTAGGTCACTTTTCTTTTTTTTTTTTTTTTTTTGTCTTTTTGAGACAGGGTCTCGCTATGCAGTTGAGGCTGGTCCTGCGCTCACTTTTGTAGCCCAGGCTAGTCTCGAACTCGCACCAATCCTCCTGCCTCAGCCTCCCAAGTGCTTGGATTACAGGCGTGAGCCACCACGCCCGGCTTAGGTCACTTTTCATACAGAAAAAAATTTACTCAGCTCCATAGTCATCCAGCATAAATAAACTTAGGGAAAATCCCTTCAGACACAAAATGTTAGCAGCCGCGGGTCAGCAAAATCACTCTGTGGTTTAAAGAAAATTAATTCTGCTAAAAAAATGTCTTATGCTTTCTGTTTCAGAGATAGCCAGAAATATGGCATGGCCTGGGTTAAATTAACTGTGTATTTATGAGGTTATTTTTTGAAAATGGAATTGAGAATAATGATGAGGTTCTTTCAGAAAAGCATATAATGTAAGTGGAGTCTAAATTTAAAACATTCTAAATAGCTAAAGAAATTATTTTACTAACTTCCTATGTCTAGAACAAGTGAAACATTCTGCAGATCAAAACTATTTAAACTGGTTATTATTAAATATCTAATGCTTGATTGAATTCTATCATAACACTTTTTTCCCATTACTTTTTTTTTTTTTTTTGTGGGACCGGGGTTTGAACTCACGACCTTGAAGTTGCCAGGCAGACACTTGTGCCACGGAGCTATCTCTCCAGCCCCTCATTACATATTCAAAATATAGTTAATATTTTCAGTGTCTTTGATAAGCCTAACATATTAATTTACAAATGAATGAGACATATGTACTTACTTGTTTAGTTAACTTTAACTAGTTCTGATTTGTATCAAACTCTTCCAGAAAATTGAAAATCCAAATGAAGGGAAATATTTACATTCACATACAGGAAAGAAACTCATTATAAATCTTTTCCTGGGCACATCTAAGTGATGCTGCAGGTGGAATACCCAAAAGACATGTGACTATCTATTTATGTGACACATGTGACACAAAGGGATTAACAAGCAAAAATAAATGGATTAAATTATTTTACTTAAGCCGGGCGTGGTGGCGCACGCCTGTAATCCCAGCACTTGGGAGGCTGAGGCAGGAGGATTAGTGTGAGTTCAAGACCAGCCTGGGCTACAAAAGTGAGCTCAAGGCCAGTCTGAACTGCATAGCGAGACCCTCTCAAAAAGACAAAAACAAAATTATTTTACTTAAATAAATAGATTAAATTAGATGTTAATCTACTTTATCAAGAATAGCATTGTCATGTGAAAAAATAACATAGATGAAACTGATTCACAAATACTAGATAAATAATACATTTGGATTAAAGTAATATTTACTAAATTTTCCCATCTACTTGGTTGTGCACAAGGAGCATTTAATGTAATCACATTTAGTTCTTACCATGACCTATGATATACAAATTCATTATTATTTAAATACTGAGAAAATAATTCTGAAGAATAATTCGAACAGAAATTGACAAAGCTCACACAACCAAAAATTGTACATAGGAGAAGCTTTGAATAAATATATGGCCACTCTGATTGACTGTCCATATTAGAACAATTTAGGCATTACACTAACTAAACATAAGTAAGATTAATTCATATACAAATGTAATTAAAAATTCAGTATTCTTCACTATAGTAGGGTATCCTTAGGTATAATGTCAGAAAATTTTTAACTTTATATAATTTGGGGAACTATATTGGGTTAGTTTGCTGAATTCAGGTACCTACAGTCTCTGGTTTGCCATCTTATATGAAAAGGTCATTTAAAGTCATCTCCATATACAGCCTCTCTAACTGCAGTGAGACACCCATCTCTGACTGGCTGGCTCAGCCAGCCCTCAGGGTGGGCCTGGTACAGTATGTGATGCCAGGAATGATTGAGCCAGGCAATTTAAACTGCTAAACCATCTCTCCAGCCATATATATATATATATATATATATATATATATATATATATATGCATACACATGATAGGATAGATGTACAGCTGTTTTCTTTTAGTTCATTCATTGAGAAGAAAAGGTTGAAGGGTTGTACTAATATTGTTTTAGACAAGCTATCATGTCTGCATCTTGTCCTCTGAATAACTACTACAAAGACAATAATATGCAATGTATAGATTATTGTAGTTATCCTACTATTTTGAAACTATTTCTTTGCTATTTTATACTTTTCATTAAAAAGAATAAAAAATAAATGAACAAATAAAAATTTTAAGCATGCTTTGAGAAATTGAGGGACATTCCTATCCTATTTTCAAATATAGATAAAAGTACACGAGGGTTACTTGAAAAAAAATAAAAGAAAGCCATAGCAGAAATCGATGAAAGAATGCTTCTTGTAAACAACATATTTTTGAGTTTTGCTTCCTAATCCACTATGCCAATCTGTTTCTTTTAACTGGTGAGTTGCATCATTCACATTGATGGTTATAATTGAGATGTTTTTACTTATGCTTGCCATATTATGTACCTGCTATTGGTTACTCCTTTATATCCTGTGATTAATTGTTTGCCCTGTTGGGCAGATTATTTCCATTCTCAGTCATGGAGTTCTGGTCATTTTAGTCCCTCTCTAAAACATATTTTAGTGGTCCCTGTAGTTTTGGCTTTGTCATGATTTCTTTAGTTTTTCTTTGTCGTGGAAGTATTTTACTTCCCCATCAAACTTGAAGGAGAGTTTTTTTCTGGGTATAGCAATCTAGGCTGGAATTTGTTTTCATGGAGAACATGAAGCACTCTGTTCCATGCTCTTCTTGACTTCAGAGATTTCTAAAAGAAATCTGGGCGCGCGGGGTGAAGGTCACCAGGGTCCGCGGAGCCCGTGTGGTGTAGTGTTCGGCCTCTGGAGCCTGCTGGCTGCCACAGCGTCCAAGGGAACCGCAGCACTGTAGGCAGGTCCCCTGATGCCATGAGCTTTCAGAACTTCTGGAGAGACTACCAAGTTCTGGTTGTAATGGTGCCCTTAATTGGGCTCATCCATTTAGGGTGGTACAGAATCAAAAGCAGCCCTGTTTTCCGAATACCCGCTAAAGGCAACAATACTGCGCCAGATAGTCTAGCACTTGCAAGTCCACCAAAGAACCAAAGCCAAGGAAAATAGGTGTGTAATCTTCAGGGAAAAGACGCTTTGAAACTGAACTTGGTATTTAAAGAAAAAATGAAAACCAGTTGGATCAGAAAGAACTGGCTTCTTGTAGCTGGGGTGTCTTTGATAGGTGTCCATTTAGGAACATACGTCATACAGAGGGCTGCAAAGCAGTCTGTGAAATCTCAGGGGGTCAGCAAACAGAAGAGTACTGAAGAATAAAGTAAAATAAATAGTTGGGATTACTCTTATGTTATTAAATCATTATATGCTGATTATCAGAAATATTGAACTGTATAATTTATTAGCCACAACACTAAATTCACACTTTTATTTCTGAAGAATATGTTTTGAAATATTAAAACATATGGCAGTAAGTAGGAAATACAGTTAACAAAATAAAAGCTAGCCTCACAAGTGTGATGTCTTGTTTAGAAGCTCAGAAGCCATCACTGTGTCACAGTGAACCGCTCACAACCAAGGAAGTCAGAGGCACACTTGCTGTCTTGAAAGGCATCCTAGTGTCCTGCTATGGTCCCTATGGGTGGCTGAAGCAGCTGCACAATGGCACGGGAGGCTCAGTGTGCACAACCTCCCAGTCCACAGTGCTACTCAGGAGCCTCTCAGTCACACACCCCATATTAAAGATCCTCACAACCTCTGTGCAAAACCATGTGTCCTGCTTCAGTGACTGTGGCTTATTCACAGCCATTCTTTGCTGCAACCTAATCGAAAATGCCCAGAAAACAGAGCTGACAGCTGCCACCACCATTAAACTTAATAA
>PVJA010008697.1:0-63426 GCA_004027025.1 Myocastor coypus
AGGGGAGGTGTAGCACCCACACCCACAACAATCAATCACAAATTCCAGAAGCATGAGGCTTTGTGGAGACACCCACACACAAGCCATAACAGTACCCATGAGCACACACACACATATCCATTTTGCTGCTGAATATACATCTTTATTCATTCTTTAAAAGAGCTTGGTAATAAACACAACCACCTTTTAAAATTTATTTATTTATTTATTTATTTATTTATTTATTTATTTGATAAAGGGTCTCACTACACAGATCAGACTCATACTGAGCCTCCTGCCTCAGCCTCCCCAGTAATGGGATTACAGGCATGCGCCACCATGCTTAGTTTCTGGGTCAGCACAATGCACTCGGCATTCCCAGGCCAGCACAGCACGTGGCACTGGGGATTGAACTCTGGTCCTTGCGCCTCTCAGGCAGGTGCTTAGACCTATCTCCTCAGCCCCCTACAACTACTTTTTTAAAAAGCAAAAATAAGAAGTCTACAAAACTCCTATGATTTAATATTTCATAGGCAAGAGGAGAATATGAATTTGTTTTCAATGTTTTATCTTGTTAATTTTTTAAACCAACTGATTGAAACTTATGTCTGTAAAAATGGCTTCATTATAAAGCTCCAAATCAACCTAAGGTAACTTAAACCAAACACAAAACAAACAGACAAAACTTAAGAAACCAATAGCAAAGAAATCGTGAAAGCCTCAAGAAACCAAATTTCATGGCTCTCTTTCAACAGGGCCAAGACAAAATTTGACTCCAGCCACCACCCATGCCTATGCATCTGTATCAATGTTCTAACCCCAGGAGACTATCTGCCTTGTTAGAGTCACACGGATCTACCCGTATGTCCCCTTTTATGTGAAATGAGGAGGAGAAATAGGAGAAGGAAAAACAGAGCATCTTTTATTTCACAGGACATCTAGAATCACATGGACAGAAGACAAGGCACTTATCCAAAGGAAGAAATACTGATCAGAATAAAAGTGTAGCTGTTTATGACATACTAGCTTAAAAATTAGAAAGTAAGTAAAGTTATACAGAAAGAAAATAAAAATCCTCCATATTTCACCACAGTTCACATTTTGTAAGCATAATTACAAACAGTTCATTAATCATATATAATTTTTCCCTCACATGAACTGAGTGACCATAGGTATCCTACACCATAATTTGCCTTTTTAAGCTTAAAATATTTGAAGAAAATCCTAATAATAGTAAGCATCAAAGCACAATACCTCAGTTGTCAAACAGCTCCAAATTCAAACTTTCCACTATTCAACGTCTGCTTGTTGGTCGTGACTTTGCTCCTCAGTAAAATAAAAAATGTGACTTGAAGAAACCTGTTGCAGGCTGACAGCAAGACATGCTTTGTCACATACTTTGTCTGGACACAGACACAGAGCTAATGCTTCAGCCTAAGCACTCACTACTCCCAAACTGCCATCATGTAGTGTTTATGTCCGTGCATTAAAACATTCATAATTGTGCTCTGTGTGTCTGTGTCCTTCATTTGCATTAAATATGCAACCATGGTTCCAAGGAAAGTTAGTGATAAAACAAACAGGAGAGCTAAAGAGAAGCTGTGAGCATCATGATAGAGTTAAAGAAAGAAATCACTGTGAAATTTAAATAATTTTAATTCATCATTAAAGTCCTAGAAAAATGAATTTTTAAGTGTAATTTTTGGGCTTCAAAACCAATGACTTGCTTTCCATTACTATAGGAAAAATTGCTCAGTTTTGAATTTCTTGGTGTTTGAATACAAATGTGGTGAGTACAACACAAAGGTAGCACTGTATAAACCAGGATAGGAACACCCCAAAAAATCATACTCAAAAGTAGAAACCATTAGACAACGGTCCTATGAAACCTCAAAAGGGTTTTGGCACTGATGCAATATGTAACACTAAATCTATGCTTGGAGTGCCTGTCATTCTGGTCTTTTAGATGTGTGCTGCTTCTAATGTAATTTCAGTTACTGTTATACTCTCTCTCAAGTAAATGGTTGGTTTACAAAAAGCAAAAAAGGGTATAAATGAGTGTAAGGAACTAGGAAAAATGCCAAAGGCTGGACAGGCTAAAATTTGGTACGTGCTTATATCTCTAAATATCTGTGTAAAAAATGTGTAACTACTTTTATCACATTCCATATAGATTTATTAGAATATCAATGATTGATGGAAAATATCAATTCCAAGTTATTTAATATTAAATTATTTGATACTCAGACAGACAGTGATATTAAGTTCAAGCAATCAATTTTTTTTTTTTTTGTCTTTTTGTGACAGGGTTTCACTATGCAGTTCAGGCTGGCCTTGAACTCACTTTTGTAGCCGAGGCTGGTCTCGAACTCGCATTGATCCTCCTGCCTCAGCCTCCCAAGTGCTGAGATTACAGGTGTGCGCCACCACACCCGGCTAAGCACCCATGTTTTAAAGTAATAGTATCACTAAGCTTTTCTTCTGGAGGGCTAAAAATATAAGTTTACAGACCAAAAATTAGAGGAAAAGAAGGGATACCAGGATAGCCAATATTTTGGCCCTAGCCCTTTAAGGTCAGTGAGGACTCAGGGCAGAACAGAACTTGTGCTGTAATAGCCTGTAACTTAGTGGTTTCTCACATTTTCTGTTCAAGGAGATTATGGAACCACAGAGGGAAGGGATTGAGGGCATATAGTGTGCCTAAGGAGAGTCACCTAGAGAGAAATTCTTTTGGGCTTTCACAGAGAGCAAACTGGTCAAGCAATGGCCATGACTCATTCAGACTGCTGACACCAACAACAGTTCTACAAAGCAGTGTACATGATTCCAAAGTAAATCCTGAGGGGATTTAATTGACCTTGGGAGATACAAAACTACATGTTTTGTTACATAGATCTTGCTTTAACTTGCCCTTAACCACCCAGCAGAAAAGTTTAAACATGACACATAAAACATAAGGGTAGTTTAGTACGCTGAGCTGTAAAAGGCTCAAATCAACAGCGTCCAACATTCCTGGTTTTGCAAGTAACACACTGCAATTATGGATCATTTGACTATGTATACAACTACCTTCTCTTAGATCAAAGAGAAGAAATCTATTGTACCAATAACCATTAATTTGTCATGTCTACACCCTATGCTCTGTATCACTACAACAAGGACAACAATATGCATTGTATCAATTATAGGGAATGTACTAACATGTTTTGAAACTGTCACATTGTAATTTCTTATTAAAAGTCATTTTATTTTATTTTATTTTATTTTATTTCTTTTTGAGACAGGGTCTTGCTATGCAGTTGAGGCTGGTCCTGAGCTCACTTTTGTAGCCCAGGCTGGTCTCGAACTCGCACCAATCCTCCTGCCTCAGCCTCCCAAGTGCTAGGATTACAGGCATGCGCCACCACACCCGGCTAAAAGTCATTTTAAAAATGATAGAAACCAATGGACCAATTCATTAACATCAGAGTTAGAGTTTTGAAGTCATAATTTCTATACCAATACCTCTATCCATTCAACAATAGCTACCAGTACATTCGAAACATTATCCCTGTCCAAAAATCTAGTTCCATCTGAGATGTGGGTGAAATAGATGGTTTAAGTCAAAATGTGAGTTAAATATAACATTTACATTAAAAATGACTACAGCAACAGGTACATTATCATTAATCCATCTCAAATTTGTCCCTTTTACTTGAACACACTTACCCCAGCGTTGTTGCCACTTGCTGAAGCAGTTCTGGAAGGCCTCTTTTGTAAGTGTTTTTAGAGGATGTGATTTTTAGGGCTGGTAAGGTATCTCAGCAGACCAAGTGCCTGATTTGGCAAATGCAAGGACCAGGATTCAACACTCCCCACCCCCGTTCCTCATGCCATGCTGGCCCCACCCCCAGGGTGCACTGAGACTTTGACAGAGTCCAGGCATGGTGCTGCACATCTGTAATCCCAATGCTGGGGAGGCTGAAAATAGGAGAATCGCAACAAGTCCAGTCTGCATAGTGAGAGCCTGTACCAAATACGCAAATGAAGAAAAGTAAAGGATATGATTTTAGAAGTACAGCGAGTGCTGCTGTCAAGTGTCAGCTAAGGGCAAGGCAGTCCCATAGAATCATTTGGCCTGTTGTCATTCCCCCTTGTTCACCAGATCTGCAACCACATGACTTCTGTCACCCAAAGTCAAAATGACTGTGCAAGGTAGATGCCTGGAACTAATTCAGGACATCGAAGCAGCCATGACAGCACAACTAAAGACACTCATGAAAGAGAACTTCCAGAATTACTTCAGAAAGTGGCAAGAGCAATGGGATCCCTATACTTGAATGGAAGGCATTAATGATAATTTACCTTTTACCATAATAACTTTTAAAATTAAACATCTACCATAGTTTTAGGTCATTTCCTGTACATGGTTAGGTATCATCTAGCTAGCTGCCTACTTACCAGCAACGACATGCTAGGTAATACTTTCATATCAAACAACCCTAAAATATTGGAAGATTACTAAGTGCTTGTCTCCACCCTGGTGTGTACTTCATTGCAGATAGGAAAGACTTAACTTATGTGGGCAGCAGGAACTTGACTTAAGTAGGCTCTATTTCAACTCATCAAAGGGACAGGATGTGGCAAAGTACACCCTGATTCCTACAGCTTCACCCGGAGGTGATATATGTTTTTACTTCCACTCACAATGTATGGACTAAAGCAAAGTCCATGGGTAACTTAACTCCAAAGGAGAAATCCATCAGACAACCAAATCTTGCCGCTAAAAGATCCGAAATATTTGCTAATGACCTGGAAGATGCTTCGTTGCTTTGAGTCTAGTAAACAATTTAGTAATAGAAATTGGGTTGAGCTGGAGAATAAATATCTCCAGATTTGAAAATCCTCTAAGAGGATCAACTGTTTTAACTATATTAGTCAGAGTTGGTATCATAAATCACTTCCATTTCTATCTCAAACTATTTTTCCACCTCCCCCTAATCCACAGCTCACATAAAACAAACCAGAAAGTAGGAAATAGACAGCTGGTGCCATTCTTCGACACTGAGGACAAAGCTGTGACATGAGCAGAACACCAGTGTCATTTATTGTAGGTAACCTAAGGCAAAATACGAGTTGTTTTGTTTCTTTAAATAGTCTTAAAGAGATTGTCCTGGAGAATTCAGTGTGAACCTTAGAACAATATAGACTAATTTAGGAAAGGAAACTATTACAAAAACAGTAACAACATGCAGCTTTGGGCTCAGTTTATTTTATAGTTTACTTAATGAATATATATATATATATATATATTTTTTTTTTGGGTCTTTTTGAGACAGGGTCTCACTATGCAGTTCAGGCTGGCCTTGAGCTCACTTTTGTAGCCCAGGCTGGTCTCGAACTCGCACCGATCCTCCTGCCTCAGCCTCCCAAGTGCTGGGATTACAGGCGTGCGCCACCACACCCGGCTCTCTTAATGAATATATTGACTGATGAAGTATTTGAGGTCTTTTTTAAAATGTCATATAAATTAATGTAAAATGACAGCCATAAGTAGGGTAAGGTATGTTTAAGGTATTTTGATCTGCTAAATTTATTAAGGAGTCCTAAGATACCTTGGCCTTGGGGAAAATAATGATGGAATGGGCCATCAATGGCCCTTAAAACAAAGACAAGCTGGGTATCTGTTGGCATCAAAGTATATAAGTCGTACCTAGGTATGTCTGTGCCCCCTGTGGGTACACAGATGCAAAGATGTTCACGTCCCCTATAACAATGATGTGATAGTTACATAGGACCTATGCCCACCCTTTCATGTACTTTAAGTCATTTCCAAATCATAATTCCTAACATAATGTAAATGCTCTGTAAACAGCTGTTGAAATATATTGTTTAGGGAACAATGACAAGAAAAAAGTCTATGTGCACTCTTTCCAGATGCAAGTTTTTCCAAATATTTTTCAATTTTTATTTTTATTAGTACATGTCTGTAGTACATAACCACATTCCTTGTGGGAAGTTGGTATATTTATATAACACATCTTAATTCTCTTTTCATTCCTGTTCACTCCCCTTTCCTCTTGCTTCCACCATTTCTTGATCCTTTTCCCTTGCAAAAGATCTGTCTCCCTTCTTCCTATTATTTATCTTTTGTTCTCTTTACTTATGTTTTGTATTTCTCATACAAGAGACGCCAAATGATAACTAAGCTCATGTGTCCGATTTATTTTACTTACATTATGGTATCAGGTGCATCAACATGCCTACAAATGACTCCACTTTGCCCTTCTTTATGGCAGAGTATTTTGACCTGGGTTTGGTTGATGCTGGGGATTGGAATCCACAGATAATGCAGGCCCAGCTGTAACCATCTGTCCTAGGAGAGGGCAGAGATGGAGAGTGAAGTAGCTGGTCTGGCCCTGTTGGAAGATATGGACTTGGGGAAGACATGCTCCAAGGATAACCTACGTGAGGCTAAACACCAATACTCCTATAAAACCAGCCTCATTGACTCAAGGATAAATGCGCAAATGGCATAGGAGTCACATGGGTGGGATGGGTTCTAGCACCACAGTTGGCACCCCTTGGAAAGGGGAACAAAGACAGCACTTGGTACTGCAGAGGATTTGAGTCCCAGTGGAAGACACACTAGGACCAAGGTAAGGAAAACTTTCTACTCATCAAGTAGCAGAAGTGGCTTCCTAGGAAACAGCCATGAAGCCTTGATGAAGAGCAGAAGCTCACTGCGGAGGTAAACTCATAGGTAGGAGACTGAGGATTCACTTCTGAGACCTGTTTTTCAATCAGAGACTAGATCTACTTTCTCTTGACAGACTGACTACTCTGAGCTGAGAGGCAAGGGTCTCTCAGTCCTAAAAATAGAAAATGTGGTCTGTGGGGAGAGGCACAGATGAAGCAAAACTGGATACCAAAAACATTGCAAATACTGCTGCATTCACATTAGTCCATGCCCTCTGAGGTACATCATTGGTGATACTGCCATGTTCTGATTCATGTAATACAGTGAAATCTTAACTGCTGAGACAGTGGTTTTAGGAGGTAGAGCATTTGGGAGATTAGATCACATGGATTGTGGTAGAACTGAAATAGTCTGGCGACGGGTGTAGGAGGCCCACCTGAGGATTATTGCCAGCGACATCAGAGGTAGAACAGGAGAAGAAGGAGGAAGCTGTATGGGAGCTACGCAGAAGCTGTTGGAGTTGTTGTTTTCCTGGGCCTGCCATTGATCCTCTTGGAGGACCTTGTCATGATGGCTTTCCTGATGAACTTGGCTGTTGTCACTGTCTAAGGATCTCAGGACCTTGGTGTCACTGGGAATGGCTCCAGTTCACTTTTGTGAAGCTCTGGTTCTCATGTTGATCATCACTGATAGCTCAGTCTCATGGAGAAGCTTGTCACATTAGCTTGGCTGTCCTCATTGCCAGAGAAGCTTGAGACCTTGTTGTCACTAGGATATAGTACTTTTGAGGGGAGATCCAGTTCTTACCTTTAGCATTGCTTCCTGGCTCCAGTGCAGATCCCTCAGCCTGCTAAGACATATCCCTCATTTCACTGGCACAAAGTTTCTAGCTTCTACCACTGACCTTTGGGCCTCCCCAGTGTAGATCCATGAAATAGATGAGACATTGTCCTAGGCTCTTGGTTTCCAGTTGGACCCATGGGTGGAAGGAGCATTGTTACGGGCTCTAGGTCTTCAGCTGGACTCATACAGGACTCTATTGTGGAATCCAGGCCTTTACCTAGATTCTTTGGTCTTTAGCATGAGGACAGATTTCCTGTACTCTTCATGTATAATTTTTCAATGATTATAAAATGATCTTATAAAAATAAACAAAATAAAATAATCTTATAAAATGTGCCTGTATTGTATTGCAAAACCCCAAACTACAACAAGGGTGGAGCCCTGCAAAGGGGTCTCAGGTCCCATAAGAAAAAAATGCTCAAGAAAAAGACTGCACATGCTTTCTGCCATGTGAGGACACAGAAAGATGGCGCTACCTATAAACCAGAACGCCGATATCACCAGACATCATGTCTGCCAGCACTCTGATCCTAGGCTTTCCAGGCTCCTTTGTTTTCTTCTCTACTGGAGATTAAAGCCAGAAAGCCTTGCACATGGGAAGTGAGTGCTCCAGGGCTGAGCTCCTTCTCCAATCCTTTCTATTTTAAAGCAGGACCTTACTAAATTAACCAGGTTGAACTCAAGCTCACACTCATGACCCTTCCACCTCTCCAGCCTAAGGATTACAGGGGTATACCACCATGCCTCACTCACCATTTTTTCAATGCAAAAAGTATATTGACATGCTTTTCAAAATTTTTTTTCAAAAATTTTTTCAAAATTTTTTCACAAAAATCATACATGTGAACTGTAGAAATTGGAGGAACAGCATAAACCTATAAAGAAAAAATGTATTACCAATAATCTTTCTGGCAGAGATAGTTACTATTAATATTTGATTAATATATTTCCTCATCTATCTATATAATTCCATCTATAGTTTTTAATAATTTAGGTTTTTAAAAACATTCTAGGTCATGATATATATGATAAGAATCCTACATTTATCATTTTAAATTAAAATCTTAACTTTTCTTAAGTGCTAATAATATTCACCCCCTCAACAACACACACACGCAGGAAAATGAAAGCATTCTTACAAGCACTGATTTAATGGCTCTACATTTTAATGTTTTGCTGATATTTATTTACTCACTTTTCTGTTGTTAGTCATTAAGTTTATTTCTAATACTGTATTACTATAATATATGTGGATATAGATAGATAGATAGATAGATAGATAGATAGATAGATAGATGTATAGATATATATATATATGGATAAAACTCTGTGCACAGGTTTTCTTGGTGCTGGGGTTGGAAGCCATGGTCCCCCACAGGCTGGAAATGTGCTCTACCCCTGAGCGACACCACAGCTTTTTTCCAAGTATCAGGATATTTAGTATATGAAGATAAATTCCTAGAGGTGAAATCACAGGATCAAGAGACATAAACATTGTGACAGTTAGGAACACACCCTAAATTCTTTGACAGTCTTCCCCTGAGAGCTGAGTTCAACTTTGCCCCTTGAACCCAGGCTGGTTCAGGACAACTTTAATTAATGCAGGAGGCAGACAGATGCTGAGTGTCCTCTCAGCCGAGATGGCCTGACCACTCACACGTGGGACCTGAGCTGCTATGTTAACATGACTCAGCAAGGCCACCAAGCCACCAGAAGCAAAAGCACAGGGAGGCCCCAAGAGGCACCGAAGGGCATGTCCCTGCTCTTCTCTTTTTTTATTTCCTTCTTCCACATCTTCTTCCTCTTCTTCCTTTCCTCCCTCCTCCTCTTCCTCTTCCTCCTCATTTTCCCCTTCTTTCCCCTTCTGCTTTTCTTTCCTTCTCCCTTTTTTTCCTCCTCTTCTTCTCCTCTCATTATCCCTCACCCCTCTTCCCCTCCCCTTGCAAGTTTCTCCTCCCCCTCCTTCTTCCTCTTTTCCTCTATGTCTGTGTTTCTATCTGTCCCTTTCTTTCTCCTCCTTCTCCTCCTCTTCTTCCTCCTTCGTCCTCTTCAATACTAGAGATTGAACTCAGGCCCTTTTCAGTGAACTATAACCCCTCCCTTTTCTTATTTTGAGATAGACTGTCCCCATGTCACCAAGTTACTCTGGCTGAGCTCAGGCTCCTGATCCTGTCTCAGCTGGTATTACAGGCATGTGAACCACCATTCCCATTTGTTTCTTATCTTCATGTCACACCAGTCCAGACTCCAGACCTGTCAATGAATAAACTGCCCTTAGAAGCCCCTTGTACCAGCAATTGAGTGATCCAGATCCTCCAACTCCCACCAATCTGGGTGCTGCGGCAAATCATGCACAAAGATGCCCTACTCTTTTTTGTCCAGATTCCTAATCCATAGAATCTAGGAGCCAGAGGAAATGGATATTTTAAGCCATGTTGCTGAGTGGTTCTCTTGCAATAATAGTAATAGGAAAGAATGGTTTTAGGGTTTTTGATGTAGCCAGTCAAATTGTTATCTAAGCAGTTTACAGCAGTTTGGCCTCCCAGCTAAAGTACATGCACACTCTTATTTCACTACACGTTTCAGAGTTTCTTCCTTGTTTGATTTTTCTATTTTTATTGTAGAAAATGAAAATTCACAACACAAAAGACCAGTATAATGAACGCTTATATAGCCATCACTCAGTTTCAATAATTCCTGCTTATTTTTCACCTGTTCCATTTCCTGTCCTGTTTCCTGTCCCATCTCTTCTTTCCATCAGCAGAGTTGTTAGATTAGGCCCCAAACAAATAAGGGGAAGAAAAGAAGACATGCATTAAATAGGCAAAGTGAGCAAGACACCATTTAAGCACATCACATAAATATCCACTTAGGCTCCATACAAACCCTCAAAAGTAGATCATATTCATTCTCAGCATCCCATTTTACCATTGAGGACTAGAAGCACAGAAAACTAAATAACTTGTTCAACTGCTAGCTAGTAAGTGGTACAGATGGAAATTGAACTCAAAAAGTCTGGCTCTAAAAACTAGGCAGATAATCGCTCTGCTCTATCATGGCTCAAGGAAAGCCTTCCTGTGGCTAGTGACAGCAAATTAGTTTGTGTGGTATGTCACGGCAATTCCCCGATCTAATATTACCTGCGCTGCTGAGGAGATAGTTGAAAGCTGGAGACAAAATATGGTACCATTTGATCAGATAGATCAAGGAAGACCATTACTAACCTTGTAAAGAAAGCATCAACCCAGGCAAGAATTATAGCCTAATAAAGTCAGTTTCTATTTCATAAAGAGTAGAGTCTCACTCATATTAACCGTCTATCAGTGAGATGTTATAAATACAGGATAACCATAAATTACATATTTCTGCTAATTGTTATAAGGTAATACAGCAAGTAATGTTAAAATGACACTTTTACCAAATTTACTCAACACAAGAATCAACCACTTGAAGTGGCACCTGCCCAAGCAATGCTCTGGATAGTACGTAAACAAGTGCACTGCCTTAGTGATGCTGGGGTAAGCTGTTAAGTGGTAACACTTTCTAAAAATACAACTTGTGGATTAAAATAGAGCAGTGAATTCCTAAGGAATTAATAGAAAAGAAGTAAAAACCAGGTCTCCAAATATTTACCAATGGCAAAGAAAGGGGTCCAGTCATGACTGTGCATACCTCAAGTGTCAGCACTCTGGGAGACTGAAACAGGAAGATAACCTAGGAACTGAGTGATTTAGTGAGGCCCTGCCTCAAATTTTTTTAAATACTAGAGAGCACCAGGTAGGGAAATCTGGTGACATGCTCAGTGCAAAGGCCCTAGGTTCAGTCCCCAAACCACCACAAACCCCTAAAAAAGAAGAGATACAGTCCAACACTGTAAACCTCAGAAAGGTGACAGGAAGAAATTAAGATTCTTGAGCTAAGCAAGACAGCCTCTTGGTAGGACCTCCAAGCCCAACTCCTTTTCTCATAAGTGTTATGGTTTATGTCTAGTTGTCCCCCAAAAGCCTCATGGAGTCATTGGAAGGAGGGGACTTCTAGAGTTTGAGACTTGATCCATGATCCCTGGGATTATGAGTTTTAGTACTGATGGGATTATGGGTGTAGCCTAAGGCAGAGGCTAAGGCGGAGAGCCTGAATGTAGTATAAAGAGAGACAGAGAGACAGACACGAGCTGTTGCTGTCTGCTGCCCTGTTTGGTTGGCTGCCTCTGTCACCATTTTGTTGCTGTTCCACTGCCACGACCTGGATGCTCTCTGCCCTGTTCCACTCAGCCTTGGGCCAGCCGAATATGGACTGAAACTTCCACAAACTGTGAGCTAAATAAACCTTTCCTTCCTTCATTTTGAGTGTCAGGTATTTGTCCCAGCAATGAGTAAAAAGTAACTAAGCCAATAAGCCATAAGAATTTCAGCATCCTCTTAATTATTCTAAATCTGAAAGGAACCAATCTGGGTGGTTATCCTTGGTTTAGATTCTGTTTCCCAGCTGCAGTGAATGGAAATGACTTCTGGGAAGTTCATGGGTGGCGGTCACCCAGAATGCCATGGAGAAGGTCCCAGGTCTACGCTGTGGGTGGAGAGGGGAGCCGAGGCCTGGGGACACAGGGTGCCCTGGAGGAGGGAGCCCTAAGTTGGAAATAAGCACTAAGCCCAGATCCTTTAGCAAAGAGTACAGGGGCCCAGCTGAGCCCCCTGCCATGCCCATAGAACGCAGACAAGCAGGAAACACTAAGGAGCATGCCAATTACAGCCCTCTAGGGAAAAATAACTGACCTGGGTGAGGTAGAAACACAGTCACAAGGTCACCCACACTCCATCAGAGCAAACAGGGGCTTTGACAGAGCTGCCTGAACTTGAGCAAGATGAAAAGACTCAGCCCTGGCAAGGAGGAGTGCCTGTGGGGCTGGGGATGGAAGAAGCAGAGCTAAACAAAAAAGCCAATGCACACCACAGCTGGCTTGAGCATTCCACTCCAGGAAAAACAGGAATTGCCCTTCCCAGACTCTCAGGGATCTGGCTGGTGATCAGGGCTTTCACAAGAGGACCACCTCAAAGAGAAGATAGCACACAGAAGACAGAGAACAAGAGAATGTCCACAAGGGCTTCCTCTAATTCCTTTGTGTGACCACGGAAAGGCAGCTCCAGGGTTAGGACCCCTCTAGGAGATAGCTATTCGAGCATCACAATGTTCTATGGGTCCTTTCAGGCACAGTAACTCATTCTATCCTACAGCAGGGCAGGAGATAGAAACTATTATGATCGTTTTCTACAGATAAGGTCACCTGACCATGGAAAGACGGCTCTTGACCAGAGTCCATCCCCCTATCTATCTCACTCCCTAGCTCTCCTTTAATAATAATAAAAGAAAAAGAGGTATAATCTCCCTCCAGAGGTGTAGAGCATGCTTGGTTCACCCAGGGGACTGATGTGCCTACCAAGACACTGGCCAGTCTCAGAGAAGCCAGGGACTCGTTCCTTTCTCCCATGATCCTCAGTGAGTAACTCAGAAGGGCCAGGGCAAAGGTAGCTCCTCTCCAGTTACACTTTCCGTTGCTAACAAGCCTTATTTTGTATATAAACAACCCACTGAAATCAATCTGATCTCTGTTAAGTGTTAAGATCTTTCTTTCAGGTAAGTAAAAATTCCTTCACCAGCAGGTTTAGCTTCCCAGGTTGTAGAATACACCCATACATAAAACACCCACGCAGGCACACACAGCTTGCAGCAGGGTTTTAGCACAGACATAAATTATGACTCACACATAAGCATGGCTGGAGCATACAGCACTCAACCCCCAGTTACGTAAGCACAGATGACATCCATCTTCTACCTCAGCAGCATTAACATGATATACTGTGGATCAGAGATTAAATTAACAGAACTCTGAGAAGGCCATTTATTGTAATGAATTCCTGAAGGTGGAGGCTGGCCTTCTGACCACTCATCCACTGTGCAGCCTGTAACAGTCCCATCCATTAACAAGGAATCCAAGGATAAGCCCAGGTTTTGCTTCCAGAAAGGCACGTGGTCTACAAACCTGTGACCCCAAAAGCTATCCCTCTGGACATCAGGTCCTGTATTCTAGAGTTGATTGTCCCTCCATAATCTGATGCCCACATGTGAACAATGATGGCATTGTGTTTTGAGTTTGAAGTACTGGGATTGAACTCAAGGCTGAGCTAAAACCCCAGTCAAATTCATGTCTTATTTTGAGGCAGGGGTTGGGCTGGCTTTACACTGGCAATCCTCCTGCCTCAGCCTCCTGAGAAACTGAGATTATAGGCATGCGTCACCACAGCAGGCTGATGTGGAACTCTGATAACGTCAAGAAAATATCTCAAGTGTACCAAATTCTTCAACTCAAATATATGAAAGAGGGACAAAAGTAAGACCTTCAGCTCCATATTGAGGGAGAACATGGGCAGGAGAAGTATTTGGTTCAAACACTGTACACTCCTTGCTATTCAGTCTCCTTATTTGCTTTCATCCTTCTCCAAGATTTTTGATGTATGAATATACAGAAAACTTGTGCGAATAGGAAAGATAGAAGAAGTTGATCATAGCCCTACTTCTAATATAGTAATACCTTGGTTTGGGATACTTCTGTTTGCAAACAATTTGGTTCACAAACAGAAGCATTCAGCTATTTTTCTTCTGTTCATGAGCTTTGCCTCAGGAGATGAACATAGCCCAGCCATCTACCTAGAATCTGGGGATGAATTAAATTCATGAACAAAGAATGAAAGGTACCTCTATAATCTCTTTCTCTCTCTCTCTCTCTCTCTCTCTCTCTCTCTCTCTCTCTCTCTCTCTCTCTCTCTCTCTCTCTCTGTATTACTGAGGAGTGTATTTATAGCCTTCATCCTGATCTACATTTCCCAGAATTTTTAAATTTTGAGGCCTGGTCTCACTAAATCACTAAGTTGACAGGCTGAGTTCAAACTTGCAGTCCTCTCACACACCACCCCCAGTGACCTATCTCTATGACAATTATTTGCTATGGTTACTGTTGTTGCTTTCTCTTCGGCATATCCACCTGAATGCACAAGTACAGGTGTTAAGTGCAAAGAAGGTAGAGAGTGGCAGAGACCTTAAGTGGAGCAGAGGAACTGTCCAAAGGCTACATTGGTACAGCTAAATGTCCCTGTCTGATGGAAACAGGCCAATGTGAGAAATGATTCCATAGCTTTGTACTTACACTCAATTTAGAAGAAGCACGCCTGCTTGTTAGGAACATTAGATGTATGAGAGATTTGGGGATGTTCATATGTTTATGAGACAGAAAAAGAAAACCCACCAAAGAAGGATTTAGGAAGTATGAAAAAGAGATAAAGAAAACCCCATGTAAGTTAATGTCCAAGAGAAGAAAAGTTAAGTCCCCAGTAAAGTCCTTTTAAAAAGTTCTTTCCGGTTCCTACAAGCCCCTCCCATTCTGCCCCCACTCACCACACTCTTCCTGAGTCAATCCACAATCATACCTTGGTTAATGATAGACAGGATATAGAGCAGTCGCCCCAAAGTTGATATTGCCTAGGGACATCATCGTCATCTCAATTTGCATTATGGCTTAGATCTGAAAGGCTCTCCCATATTCTCATGTGTTGGAAGGACTGCTGGATCATGGGGCGAGGAAAGGCACTATGCTCATCAGTAGATCAAGCTACTGATAAGTATGGTAGGGTAGCTGAATGTGCCAGCAGGAAGTGGGGCCTGGTTGGAAGAGGTGGATCACTAGGAGTCTGACTTGGAAATGGATATCCTTATCTCTGGCTGCTCCCTTTGCTCTCTGCTTCCCGGTTCCCATGGGCTGAGTACTTTTCACCCACCATGCTCCCATGCCATCCTGTTTCTGCCTTGGATCGAGCCAACCATGGACTAAAAATGTGAGCCAAAATAAGTTTCTTCTTTAAATTTCAAGTGTCAGGTATTTTGTCCCAGCAACAGGTAAATGACTAGTACCATTTGTGATGTTGGAACAATTACAAAGTTGTCTAAGGATGCCTTCTTCAAATATATCCCCACTGTCAACCATATGCTTCCTCATGGTTACAACTACTTTTTGTCTATGTGCTAATGATCCTCAAATCTATGCCTCTTACGTGGACCTCTATCTCACTGAAAATGAGGCTCTCTTCCAACAACCTGCTAAATAATTTCACCCTAAACTCCTACAGTTCCACCTGAATTTTCATTTTCCCATGTAATGTGCAATTATCAGCTGTATGCACCAACCCTTAGTCATTATATGAGTGACCTTTAAGTCACTGATCATCCCATTCTCTAACTTTCACATCCAGCCCCTGAGACTTGATGGCTGTGTGTCCTGAACATTTAAATTCAGCATCCAGCTTGACTCCCACACTTACTCTCTTCTCTACCACCATTGTAATACTTGCTGTTAGTCTCCCAGGTCTAGCTCTCTCTCCCTTGAATCTAACCTTCCCATATCCTTGGAGTCATCTGAAGACACAGCTCACCTGACTACTTTCTGTTACATCAGGTATTGGACTTTTAGAGGACTTGCTGGTGATCATTCATTTGCTGACCAATCTAAATATCTGTATCTACCGTTCTTTTGGAGGCTGATATTGGATCTGCTGCAAACAGCATCCTCTCCTCCTTGTTCCAATGGGCTTGGAAGAAGCAGCAGCAAGATAAGGCAAGTAAGGTCTGGGCATTCACTCCCCAGGTCCCTTTTTGTTCAGTTGTCATTGACTGACTGTAACACTGACTTTAGGTCACACCTTGTCAAGAAACATCTCTACATCACCTCCTGTTCCAGTAACTACATACCTCTTTCCCATTTCACTCCCAGGGATGAAAATGAGTTCCCATTCTTACTAGCCTTAGAAAGCTACACTGTCACACGTGATTTCCCCAAATTCTGTCTACATTCTCCTCAAACATCCAAGTGTAAAGTGCCATCTGTTTTCTACTTTGTTCTTAGCTGATTCAAGGACACACATGGATTCTTATTTAACTCTTGTTATGGTTTATGTCTAGTTGTCCCCCCCAAAGCCTCATGCAGTCATTGGGTGGGGCCTTCTAGAGTTTGAGACTTGATCCATGATCCCTGGGATTATGGGTTTTAATACTGATGGGATTATGGGTGTAGCCTAAGGCGGGGGCTAAGGCGGAGAGCCTGAATGTAATATAAAGAGAGACAGAGAGACAGACTCGAGCTGTTGCTGTTGCTGCTGCTCTGCTGCCCTGATTGATTGGCTGCCTCTGCCACCATTTTGCTGCTGTTCTGCCGCCATAAACTGGATGCTCTCCACCCTGCTCCAATCAGCCTTGGGCCAGCCAAATATGGACTGAAACCTCTACGAACTGTGAGCTAAATAAACCTTTCCTTCTTTTATTTTGAATGTTGGGTATTTGTCTCAGCAACCAGTAAGAAGTGACTAAGACAACTCTGTAGCTTTGAGTCCAGCCAAGTGCTTGACACATAGTAGGTGCTTAATAATAATTGGACAAATAAGCATGTCATCAATGCTGAGTTCAAATTATATCCAATGAGGGGCTGGGGAGATAGCTCCGAGGCACAAGTGCCTGCCTGGCAAGGGCAAGGTCATGAGTTTGAACCCCAGTCTTGTAAAAAAAAGTTAAAAAAAAAATCATATCCAACTATATCTTAGATCCTAGAAAGAGGAGGTAATTAATGAACTAACTGAACTAGCTTTTAGAGGAAATGGAAGGAGATATTTCTAAAAACAGAATTCAGTCTTAACCAGAGAACTCACAATCAATTTACAGGACAAAAGCAATGGTCTGAATTTTCTTGGTAAGTTAAAGAGAAACAAAGGTTGGCACAAATATGAGACATGAGGCACAGAACATACAGAAAAAAATAATCAATTAGCAGAGTAAGCAGAGGTGATGTTAGTGTTCATTTGCATTTGC
Organism: Myocastor coypus; assembly: GCA_004027025.1. Classification (NCBI taxonomy): domain Eukaryota; kingdom Metazoa; phylum Chordata; class Mammalia; order Rodentia; family Myocastoridae; genus Myocastor; species Myocastor coypus. The sequence continues at coordinate 17,405 of PVJA010008697.1, forward strand.
ACATTTTTTTGGTATGGAGTATAGCAATCCTCCGACTTGGATACAGGAATGGAATTTAAATAAACATTGACTAAGCACTCCTGTGTGCCAGGCAACGTGCTAGATTTGGAGACATAGTATGAGTACGATGCAGTTCTATCCTCAAAAGCTCATAGTAGAGAGAGTAAGATAAATGTGTAAGCAGATTCCGCCACCAGGAGTACCCTGGTAACAGAATGTGAGGAGTGCCAATGGTTGAACAGAGCCTGGCCAGAAAAATGAAAAAGAAGCTGAGAAAGTATCCTTGAGGATCTGATCTCAGGAGGTGTCCAAAAAATGTCACTCCAAGAAGGAAAGCGACCTTGAGCTGAGTGAGGTAAGTGCAAGGAGCACAAGCAAAGACCAAGGGCTCGTACACCCAACACCGTGGCCAGCAACCAAACATCATCCCAGCCTGCTTGAAAGGATTTGTTGTTTTTTGTTAGTAGTTTTACCTATAACATTAAGACACATTTATAAGTGATTCAAAGGAACAAAGAAGTTTTCAGAGTTGAAATAAAAAGTCTACTTTCACCCTACTGTAAGTCTTCCTTCTTTGTTCATAAGTGAACTCCATAAGTGGCTAACAGCCTCCTCTATGTGTGGTAGAATGTTTTGATATGTTCATTACTATGGATTTCTTTTTAAACTTGTTTTTGTTTTTGACAAAAGATAATTCTTTTTCAAGTACTCTTACAGCCACACTAACTACATACACATTAGAGAATGCAAGCCATTGGCACAGAACACTGGGGGAATCAAGCTGACTCACAACCAAAGCTTTGGATTGCAGAGACCTTAACTTTGGTAGAAATAAGTCTTGGTTATCCAGTCCTGGCTGGATAAAAATCAAAGCCATGAAATATTTGAGGCAAAGAGGTTATAGCATCGTTTGGATATAGAATAGATACACATCCACACTTACTTGTCTCAGAGAGTAGAGAGTGATGGGTGGGATGGTACAGACCGTGACAAGGGTCTATGTGGCTTAAAATTCCAGGCAAAGCTGGAAACAACCAAATAATAACAGAGGACACCATTTGCTTTCTCCTCTGAAGAATCGAAAGGCTACCAGAGACCAAGGCAATGTCTTCAGAGGGTCCAACAGTGTCTTATTTACTTTTTACTCGTTGCTGGGACAAATACCAAACACTCAGGATGAAGGAAGGAAAGGTTTATTTATCTCACAGTTTGTGGAGGTTTCAGTCCATGTTCAGCTGGCCCAAGGCTGAGAGGAACAGAGCAGAGAGAATCCAGTTCATGGCGGCGGAGCAGCAACAAGATGGCGGCAGAGACAGCCAACAATCAGGGCAGCAGAGCAGCAGCAACAGCTCGAATCTGTCTCTTTGCCTCTCTTTATATTACATCCAGGCTCTCTGCCTTAGCCTCCGCCTTAGGCTACACCTATAATCCCAGAAGCACTTCAACCCATAATCCCATCAGTACTAAAACCCATAATCCCAGGGATCACGGATCAAGTCTCAAACTCTAGAAGTCCCCGCCCAATGACTACATGAGGCTTTGGGGGGACAACTAGACATAAACCATAACAAACAGCCATTCAAACAAGGGGGAACATCTTAACTATTCTTCTGACTACAGAAGAGGTAAACAGTGCTTATCTGTGAGATATGATGTATGTTTATGCCTCACTCATTTAAATGCCTCTAAGGTACAAAGTGGAACCAGGATGTATAAGGAGGTGGTGGTATGATAAAGCAAGCCCTCATATCCACCTTGAAAACACTGAGGAAAGCTCTCAGAACAGAGAGGACCACAGCCCAATACACAGCTGTGTACAGGTACGGGACAGTGTTCAGCACTCACTCGATTATTCTACAGACTATTCTATAATGTAGTCTTAACTTTCAGCACTTGCCACAGTGAAGACTAATTAAGTCCTCAATAAATATTTGTTTAATAAATAAACCATATCCGAGTGATTTTTCTCATGGAAGAACATATGGACTTGGAGTGTTATTTTTTATTAATCACCATAGTATTCTAACATGTAATTGCTATGATTTGGGTAATAATATCCCCTAAAAGCCTCACATTCAGAAGTAAGGACTGATGGAAAGAGGTTTGTCACTGTGGTATGCCTTTGGGGTACGTATCTTTTTCTCTGGATCCTCCCTTCTCTCTACTTCCTGGTCACCATGGCATGAGCAGCTTTCCTTTGCCAAGTTCTTCCACCATGCTGCTTCTCCCTTGAAGCTGGCCAAGCATAGACTAAATGCACTGAAACTGTAAGCCTCCATTAAGTTGTTGGGTCAGTATTTTGTCCCAACAAGAATAAAGCTGACTAATACAGAAAATTGTGTTGTTGAGAGTGGAATCATTGTTATGAATGTACACGGCCATGTGGCTTAGAAGTTTCTGGAAAACATTTGTATGAAGAGTTGGGAAAAGTTTGGAGATGTTGGCAAGAGAAGTCCTAGGATGTTGTAAGCCAAACTTGATGGGAGCTTCTTGTCATAGCTCAGAAGACCAGAATACTGACAGAAATGTGGACAATAAAGGCCAGACTTGTGAGATTTCAGATGGGAATACAGACGCTGCTGAAAACTGGACTAGAGACCATGCATATTACATTCTGGTAAAGAATTTATTTACATTTTGTCCATGTGCTAAGAGTTTGCATGGAGTTAAATTTAAAGATGGCAGACCAACCAATTTGGATGAGAAAATTTCAAGAAAACCCAATGTTCATGCTATGATATGAGTGCGAATAGCTTCTTTCAGCCAATCTGTAGTGACAATAAGGAGCAAAAAACAGAACAAAATGTTTTGAAGTGTTATCAGTTTTTCCAGAGAGAAACCACCTAAAAAGTTAAGGCAAAGGAGACCATGATTGCTGAAAATATTAGCATAGAAAACCAAGTATATTACATCAGGACTGTAAGAAAGAAGGCTTTAGGATATCTCAGGAATTAGTCAGACCCTAAAATTCACAGGTTCAAGGGTATAAAAAGATAAATGTAACCTCATTTGAAAGATTTTTGCTTTGAAGAGAAAGCCCCATGGTGCTCTGCTCCAATAGGGCCACCTAAGGATTTGCTATTCCAGGATTCATTTCAGTGCTTAGCCAGCTACTCAGAGGCTGCTGAAGCCCCGGTCCAAGTGGGTGCAACAACTGACAGAGGTAACAGCATACATTGGTATCACTGACGGTTGCCAGCTTTTCAAACATGCAGAATTCAAGGATTGTACAGTCTTGTAATTTCCACCTAGATTTCAGAAAACAACCTGGCAGTGTGCTCCAAGAGGACAGTGTGAAGCTATAGGAGTGGACGTAAAGGTGCAGTGTTGACTCAGGAAGTTAGAGATGCCAAGACCATAGAACATCCACCAAGGAAAGTTGCAGGCAGTGAGTAGAACCACCCAGAGAAAGATCAAGTGGACAGCAACAGGCAATGGTGTACGGATGGGGCTGGCCACACCCTTTGAAGTTCAAGTCTCCCACAACCTTCCTTGGGTGCTGATCATACACCTGTAGGATTTAATGTTTTCATGCAGGATTTCTTTCAGTCTTGCTTTGACCTAATTTCTCTCAACTCCTCTATTGCTTTCATATAGAATAGGAATGTTTACTCTATATCATTGTATGTTGGAAGTGTTTAGCTTTCTTTTTTATTTTGCCAAGGGCTTACTGCTAAGAGTTTTCCTTGAGCCTCAGGAGACACTTTAGACTATGACTTTTCAACAATGTTGGAGCTATTAAGACTTTCATGAGGGGCTCGGCGGGATGGCTCAGTGGTCTAAAGCGCCCGCTTGGGGAAGTTTGGGTGGCTTCAGGGACCGCAGTCCAATTCCCGGCACCACATGCTGCGCCAGCCCTGCCCTCAGGGTGGGCTGAGCCGGCCATAAAAATGAGTGAATAAACAAACAAAGGTTCTGAAACAAGAATAAAAATAATAAATAAATTTAAAAAAAAAAAAAAAAAAAAGACTTCCATGATTCTTAGAAATGGATCCAGTGCATTTTACAAGTGGCCTTTTGAGGTCCATGGGCAGAATGTTATAGCTTAGATCTAAAATGCCCCTCTCAATCTCACATTCTGAGGTGGGGCTGGACATACAGGGGCATCACAGGGGCATGACTTGAAAGGGCATATTCTCAACCCAGCTCCTCCATATTCTCTCTGCTTTCTCGATGCCACACGGTGAACAGCTGTCCTCTGCCATGCTGTTTCTGCCTGGGACCCAGCTGACTATCAATGGAATCAACCAAAACCATGAGACAAAATAAGCCTCTCCTCTTTTATATGGCAGATATCAGGTGTTTTGTCCCACTGTTGAGAAACTGACAAATACAATGACATAACCTTTGACACTCCTTCTCTACTAATGGATAGTTCAGCAAGTACATTTCTGTAGGTTAGACACTAAGTGTGATGGATGAGCTGAACTATAGACATTCTGGCTCAGCAGGATGGCTCAGTGGTCTAAAGCGCCTGCTTAGGAAAGCTTTGGTGGCTGCAGGGACCACGGTTCGATCCCCAGCACCACATGCTGTGCCAGCCCTGCCTTCAGGGCAGGCTGAGCCGGCCATAAAAAATAAATAAATAAACAAACAAAAAGTTCTGAAACGACATTCTGGTAGATACCTCCACATGGAGCTCCAAATGTTGATTAAGTTTACTGGGTCTGAGGCAACTTCCTAAACTTCCCACACAGATTAATACTTTATACTAAATACTTTTAATTCCATTTTACATATTTAGAAATCAAAGCATAGAGACCAAAGTTATGAATTAGTATGTTAGATTCACCAGCACATTCTTAACCATGTATTTCTTAAAAGGGATGTATCTACTCATCACATCTCTACCTATAATAGGGAAATACACATTTTTGCCAGTCTCTCATGAGATAATGTAAGTGAACTTAGTACATGAGCTCTAAACTGTGTATCAAAGATAAATATCAGGAAGCTAATTTTCCAAATGATCCAGTCATTCACGTTTCAACATCATGAATGTACCTTACATGAATAAATGAGCTCTATTGATCTTGCTACCAGAGAGAGTGTAGATTAGTGATCTGAGTTTCAGACACTGGAATCCACTCTAGCTAGTTTCAACAGATCACTGCTACCCAAGCTTATAGAATTCCTAAAGGGTCAAGTGCTGAGGCCTCTGGATACCAGACAACTTGTGCACCCATCACAGCTGTGCCAGGAGGATGGTTACCTCCAGTGCAAGACCGTACTTCCTCCTGGGCTGCCAGATCCTATGGTTTATTTTGCATTCCAAGCGGAAGCTACATGCAAAGGAGCCTAAAGAGTACACTTAATTTTCTGGTCTTTGAGATTAACCTAGAAGAGTTTGGAGCCCATCATGTTGAATACTACACAAAGACAGATTCTCCTACAAATAATCATACCTCTTTCCCCCAAACATCTTTTTTTTTTTTTCCTGAATTATCTCTCCTGTAACTTGTCTTAAAGTTTCAACATAGTTTAGGCAAATCACCCAAGACAAATGATCACATGTTAATGTAGATATGACAGTGGAGGACAATAATAACACTCTTTACCCAGCATTATTGATCTTACTACTTTGGTGAAGGACACCCCACCACTATCACTCTCATTCATACCACTATAATAGGACTTGTCCCAGTCATTTATCTCCCCGTCCCAACCCCATGTCCAGGGTTAAGAATTAAATGTAGGCATTTACACATGCAAAGCAAGTATTCTGTTACTGAGCTATATACCCCACCCCCACCCCCATTTATATTATTTCTTTCATTCCTTCTCCTTTTTCTCCTTTTTTTTTTTTTTTTTTTGCAGTACCAGAGATTGAACTCTGGCTCTTGTGCTTGCCAGGGAGGCACTTAGGCTGCTGAGCTATATCTCTGGCCTTATGTTCTTTCTAATACTCACAGGACCACATGTTCTTGGCCAAACATGATTACAGTGATCTAGAAGTGGACATTTAACCTAAGACAATGACTTCAGTGATAGTCTTGTGATTCAGTGCCAGAATCCATAAAATACAAAACAAAGAGCTATTGGCAGCCCTGTCTGTTGCCACATAGAGGTAGCTAGTTCCAACTCAAATGATTGAAGCCACAGTCAGAGACAAGAGAGTTTTAGCAGTGTTTGAGCTTCCAGGGCAAAAGTCCCCAATACCAAGCCACATTATATCCCTTTTGAAACTTACTCTCTCTGATCAAGTTTAGGACACCCACCACGAATTAAAAGATATTATGTTACATATGTCCTTTATATAAAGTGCTCTTACAGTTGTGATATGCTACCAGTTGTTGACTTATTCAATCTCAAAATATTGAAAAGGAATTTAATGCAAATTTGAAAAGCAATGAAATAGAGTTGTTATTCTAAAGAAAATTCCACTGCTTTTTATGACTTACAATCACAAAAGTAAATAATACAGCATATTATGGACTTATATATAAGAATATATATCAGAATGTGATGCTAAGAAAATTTCCAACCTGGGAGTGGGGTCATGGGATCATGGCAAAAGACACAGCAGGAAGTAATTGTTAGGGTGGGGAAATATTTCACAGAGAATTATTAACATCATAAATGATCCTGAAAGTAACTGTGGCTGTCAGGGTCCTCATATGCTCCAGTATTATTTAGAAGCATTTTTATGACCTATCATGAGGTGAAGAAATAATGATAAGAATAATATTTCAAAGAGGTCAATTAAGATATTTTCCTATAATTAGCAAACATGTTCAAAAATTTGAATTTCAGGTCCTATCCATGACCATCTTCTTACGAATTGATAAGCCTGCAAAACCCATCACCCTAATGCCATTAAATTGTATTATAAAATTTGTCACAAGTGAATGACTCAAACAAAACTTAGAAATGCTATAAATAATAAACTTTTCTTTGATAAGTAAACAATTTGGAAATTAAGATTTACCTGTGGAGCTGAACAGATATCTCAGCAGATTAAAGCACCTGCTTAGGCAGACACAGGGACCAGGGTTCAGTCCTGCCATGCTATGCTAGCCCTGCCCCCAGGGCACACTGAGATGGTGAATGAGACTTGGCATAGTGGTGCAGCCCTGTAATCCCAGGGCTTGGAAGGGTGAAATCAGGAGGATCACTAGGAGTCTGATCTGTGTAATGAGACCCTGTAAACCCTGTACTAAATGTATTTGTAAAAACAATTTTAAAGAAAAGATTTACCTTTCAGGGCAAGTGAAGGGCCCTATCTGACAAGCTACATTTATTCTTTCTATCTATCTATCTATCTATCTATCTCCTCTATCTACCTATATTACAGGATCTATGGGGTACGGGGTCTACAGGGTCTCACTAAGTAGATTAGACTTCTAGTGATTCTCCTGTTTTCAGCCTACCAAGCACTGGGATTACAGGCACATGCCACCAGGCTGCACCATCACACCCAATCTCAATCACTGTCTCAGCACATCCCAATGGTGGGGCCAGCACACCAGTAGCTGAACCCTGGCCACTGCACTCTGCCTATGCAGGTGCTTTAGTCCACTGAGCTATTTGCCCATCCTCATTTATTCACTTTTTTTTTTTTTTTTTTTTTTTTTTTTTTTTTTTGTCTTTTTGAGACAGGGTCTCGCTATGCAGTTGAGGCTGGTCCTGAGCTCACTTTGTAGCCCAGGCTGGTCTCGAACTTGCACCAACCCTCCTGCCTCAGCCTCCTGAGTGCTGGGATTACAGACGTGAGCCACCACGCCCGGCTTATTAACTCTTAAAAGTGGAAATTGCATCAGAAAGAATGTATGTAGATACCTGAGAGTTCACTCTCAACAGGTACTACTGCCCAGAATGCCCACTTTTACTTTAAATTCGGCTGTGGTCTTGCGTCTGCTGTAATGTGAGCTGTGAACTCACACAGCCTGCCAGATGGCAGTGGGAAGCCCATTAGCTATGCATCACACATCCTGATCAGAACGAAAGAAATTATGCTCAGATTGAGGAGAGATGCTTGAGAGGGAGGCAATGATTAGAATTCACTGTCTTTCTACAGAAATTTTCCCATAATCATTGTCCATAAATAAACACATTCTTATGATATACAGACCCAAGTCTGGAATGAGTTCCAGAGGGGCTCCTTCCATGGTTTGGGTCATAACATGCACATTCCTTCTGGGGTTATCTAGAAAAGTCTGACCCATGGTGTAAGCTAATACATTACACATTGTACCTTTCAGGGGACATCTATTCTTTTATAGATCCTGGGGAGAAAATAACAGAGTTAAGTTACAAGGGAAGCTTATTAGTATCTTTTTCAGAGAACCAGCTTGATGGAAATGAATGGGAAATACGCTACATAAATACCACTGATGAGGAAGATTTCACGTAGCACTTTGGAAAGGAACAAGGGGCCCAAAGTGTATAAGAAAACATTAACTGATGGCAAAGATTATATATAATCTTTCAAATAAAGCATAAGATTGTGTTTGTTGCTCAACAAAATCATGAGGTTATATTGTAATCATGTATTACTCGTTCTCTGCTAAACAGAACACATTTACATAAGGGTTTATTGCAATGTGTTCTCCTGAGAAAAGATCTGTTTTTTTGTTAAGGAGAAACAGTGATTGTAAATATGTCTGTTTTAGTTTCTTTTCTCATTGCTGAGACAAAATACCCAACACCCAAAGTTAAAGGTTCACAGTTTGTAGAGGTTTCATTTCATAATCGGTTGGCTCCAAGGGAGGGTGTGAGAAAAGAGTTCACAGAGGAGAAACAGTTTGTGGCAGGCAGAAGACAGCAAAAGTGGCAAGCAGCAAGCCAGCAAGTGACCAGAGGCCAGTAGCAAACACAGAAGCTCTTTCTGTTCCTTATATCTTATCCAGTCTAGCCTCAGGTTGGATAGTGCCCATACAGGTAATCCTAGCTCTAAGGATCACTCTCAGCATCACACCCTTGATCCCAGCATTGCACACCCTGGACCCAGCCAGCTCCAATGAGCCCCACCTATGGCAACATGCAGCTTTGGGGGGCATCTAGATTCAGGCTGTAACAATGTCCATGGAAGCCAGTCCGAGGCTTGCTTTAACTTGTCTATTCAACAAGAGGCACATTAACAAATACTTCTAGTTCTGTTTCCTCACCTACAGACTAAGAATGAAATTATCTGTCCCACCCACTACAATGCTGTGAAGAAAAATGGGAGACAGCAAACAGGGAAAGCTCTGTTGCAGATGAATAGAACAAAAAGTCTCTATCTGTCCTATCCCCAAACTTTCCAGAGAGACTACACTAAATTAACAGACATTCCATGAGCATCCATTATACCTCTTAGAATTCCTGACAAGCCCTAATCTGCTCTGAGGCAACTCAGAAGACCACAAATATGCAATTGCAGTAGCAGAGGTAGGGAAAGCTGCGCTGAAGTCTAAGGTGAACACTGACCACCAGCTGTAAAGGATCCAGCGTGAACACTCCCTGACCCCTGGCACATCCAGTGCTGAGCTCAGTGAGTCCCTGAGGTTGTGGCTTTCAGGCCTGACTCTGCATCAGAATTACCTAGAACTCCTGCTATGCACACCAGACCAGGGGTGCCTCTCCCCACACCCAGTGACTTATCATTTCTGTGCCAAGAACCAGTTGAGCATAGAATAACATCACTGGACTAAGCACTGCAGTGTACTTCAGTGTCACTCTATCTTTATCTATGTCCAGAAAGCTTTTGTTTCAACAGAGAACTCAACATCTGAAATGAAGCCCTTTGATTTTGAAAAACCATTAAGTCTAATCGTTTTGCACATTGATGGAATTGCTTCTGTGGTTCCAAGTGCTCATTCATTCATTCAACACATACTTATCATGGATCTGCTGTGGTACTAGAATTGCAGCAGTGAAAAGGACAAAATCTCAGCTCTTATGAAGCTATGATCAACATAAGCTGGACATCAGGCTTTGTTTTAGGTGTTATCTTTTAATTTTACCAAATGTTCATCCAATCATTCCAAGGATTCCTTCTCACCCCCCACCCCGTTGCTGCCACCCTTTCTTCCCTGCAGAAAGTAATTTCTATTTACTTGTGAACACAGAATCTAGTGGTTGTTCATATGAAGCGCATTAGTCCCTGCATATTTCTGTGATCAATTCTAAACTAGGCAGTGCAGAAAAACAAGCATGTCTGTGTAACACATGCTATTCTCTTGCCACGTTTTCTTCTGGTTTATATTCAATATGACATGCAGGAATTATGTTGTAAGGCAGGTTGTTTACATATCTTGGGTAGCTACAATTTGATGGGCAATGTATACATAATCAATCAATTGACAAGTATTTATGGAGACATTTCTGCAAGAAACTATTCTTGCTTTTGAAGAAGCACATCAAGCCTCTAGTCAGGAACAACTCCCGGCAGCAATCTGAGAAGGGAAGGAACAAAGGCTTTCAAAGATGATGAAAAAATTATCTCTTCTTGTAGTCCAAAGTTAAAACAATGGCTGCCTCATGGAGGGCAGCTTTCCCATTAGAATCAATGTTTCTCTTTACCCCTGCAAGAACTGGGCCATGGAAACCAGAAGGATTTCCTTATACTTGTTATACCACTCTGGACAGACAAAAATTAAGGTCAACTCTAGATAAAAATCAGCTATCAAAGAAGACATTCCATCAAATACTGTGTGAGTACTCTGAACTTATTACAGATTCGTACATATAACACTTTATCTAGCTCTGTGGTCAGTGGGTTTTCAAGGTTCTCTCATGCTTCAGAGGCCCCACTGCAGAGTATGGCAAAGGTCCAAGCAGAGGTATGACTGAGCTCATGTTGACAGGTGGGAAAAGATCAGATTCTTGGTCTCTACTGGATGTAAGCAATGGGATAGGGGTTTGAGGACCACTGGACTTAATGCCAACACCTTCAGAACTTCCCACTCCTGAAAGCCAGAAGAGCTGGCTTTTCACTACAGAGGACAGGGCCCTGTGTCCTTATCCTAAGCTTAAATTTTTCAGGGGAGGAAAAGAGTCTCAGTTCCACCCTTTTGCTCTTGTTTTTTTGCTGTCTTGAGCTGTTGCTTCTGTGACATGCCATCCAACCTTGGCACCAGCTGAGTATGGAATGAAACCTCCACAAACTGAGCTAAATTAAAAAAAAAACATATCTGGATTAAAGATTAATAATAAACTTTAAGCAAATAAAAAAAAAAAAACAAAGAACACATTGCTCAGACTGTCCTTTTCTCCTTGTTTCCCCTGCTTCACCCCGCACCATCATCCTCCTCACAGTGTCAGCAACTCACGAGGGCCGAGGACGAGGCACTAGAGTGCCCTCCTCTACTTCCATCATCAACAGGATGGGAGCACCTGCTTCTTAGTGGATGGGCCATCCCTCCTCCCCGCTCCAGATCATTCCTCCTAAAGTTAACTGGTAGAGGGAAAAGAGATGATTTTTCTAGTGGGAAAAAAAAAAAAAAAGGTTAGTGTCCAAGTGAGAGGTCTAATCATCTACTTTCCACTGGGATAGGATTGTAATCCAGAAAGACACAATCCCAAATGCCATAATCCCAATGAATGAAATCCTGAATGATCAAAATTCCTAAAGCTTAAAACCTAACAAAGCACAATTTCACAGGACTAAATCCTAAAAGCCCAAATCTAAGAAACACAATTTCCATTGGTGAAGGAAAGCAGGGACAGCTACAAATTCAAACTTGCTACAAAGCCAAATTCTGGGGAAAGGATTTTGTGCATTTCTGCTTATTACTCGTGCTGTGAAAATAGAAAATTGTTCCATTGTATCAAATGATCAATAACTAGACTTTCAAATGGACAGCAGAGACAAACTGTTAGATCACAGCCACTACCCAAGTACAAGTGGCAGTGAGTAGTTCAAAGACACAGAAGTGAAAACATAGGTGAAAAATACAAGAATCTTCCCTGATAATTATTTATAGTTATTTAATTGCGCACTATTTTTGCCCCCCCCCTTTTGTCTTTCTGAGACAGGGTCTCACTATGCAGTCTAGGCTTGCCTTGAGCTTACTTTTGTAGCCCAGGCTGGTCTCAAATTCACACCGATCCTCCTGCCTCAGGCTCCCAAGTGCTAGGATTACAGGTGTGCGCCACCACTCCCGGCTTGCCCCTTCACAGAGAGCACCATACATGTTTTCACAGATGCCATTCCTCAGACAATAAGAAAGAGCAACAGCAATATGTGAGGGTGGAGGGAAGAACTGGATGCCTTCAGGACCTCAAGAACTTCCAGATAGCTGACAGAACTCCCCTGGCGTGCCACTGACAGATGTGAAGGCCACCTTCAAAGCAAAGGGACTGTCCTTCAGGGACAGGGGAGACCAAAGAACTGAGGCTAAAAAATCTGAAGATCCAGGATAACCTAGTTTCCTCTCCAAACTCACCCCAGCACTCCCTACATAGAGAAGAAACTGCTGGGAGTGGAGTCAAAATGGACCAGGATGAGCAAGGCTCAGGGGCACATGTCCGTAATCCCAGCTACAGGAGGTGTAGCAGGAGTTCAAGTTTGAGTCTACCCTAGGCAGATCGGTGAAACCATGGGCTGGGAATGGAGCTCAGTGATAGAGTACCCTCAGATTCCATTTCCAGGAGGGAGACACCAAGAGAGAGAAGGAGGAGGAGGGGAAAGAAAAGATAGGAGGGGCAAAGGAGGAAAAAAGAAGAGGAAAAGAGGGAGGGAGAAGAGGTAAGAAAGGTATTCTTTCACAGTTCTGGAGGACAGAAGTCCAAAGTCAACAAGTGTTGGGCTTGGTTCCCTCTGGAGACTCCAAGGGGCAGAGTGCATGCCTCTTCTCTAGCTTCTGGTGAACTTTGGCAACCCTGGTTTGCAGACAGTACTGTCTCACTCTGCTTTATGTTTCCAATGTCTTCTTTTATGTATCTCACAGGTTAGGGCCCAGGCTTGGATGACCTCATCTTGACATGCTTACCTTAATCATTCTGCAAAGACCTCCTTCATAAATAAAGTCAAATTCATAGGTTCTGATAGACATATCTTGGGGCCAGGGCTACTATTCAACCTACCACATTCTTCTAGATAAATTGTAAGAAATAAAAGGAACAGGTGAGTATCCATTAGCTAAGAGACTTCAAAGACAACAACATTTTGCAAATGGGTCAGGCTAAACTGTGGTTCCTAGACATACATATTTTGGTGATAAAACTGAAGAAACACAAGGAGGTGAAGACTGTAAATGTCAGGCTAATGGTTACTTTTGGTGCTCAGAATGAGATACATGAAAAGGACTTCCAGGTTCAGGCAAATTTCCATTTCTGGTTCTGGGTGGTAACTTTACAGAAACATTTGCTTTATGATAACCCATTAAGCCTTAATCTCTTGATTTTCTTTAATTTTTTGTTATTGCAATAAATATGTTCCAAATAGGCAAGGAAACACATATTTGTGAACATCACCTTTCTTTCCCATCTAGTGTAATATTTTTTGGAATATAGTACTTACTATTAACTGAGAAAAAACTTCAGTAAAAGAGGTAATGCCAGTGCACAGGGGAGTCCATATTAAGTCATATCAACAGTGGTAACATAAATTGCACGAGATGCTACACTCAAGGGACTTTTCTAGTTGGCCAAGAAGCTAAGTTATAGTGCAGAAATTGCTGGTCATGGATGTTTGTATGAGAGTGTTTTGCAGAGTGTGTGCTGTAGGCTGCTCACATCAAAATTGCCCTACTTAGCATGGAGATTTTGGACCTGCACCAGAAAAATGAATTAGATATGATTGAGAACAGTGTTGCATGTAAGAAGTTCATCATATATATATATAGCTTTGTACAAACAGTACTTTTTTCTGGTCAAAGAACTGAAGACAAGAAACCCTATAATGGTATCTACACCACTATCTCTAATAACTATAATGGTCAGTTTTCTGGAATACAAACTTACGTATCTTGTTATTAGTGTCTGAAGTGTTGATGGCTTAAGAGGATGCTCCTCTTGCTTTCCAAACCAGGAAGATGAAACAGAATTTTATTCCTTTGTGGGCAACTGAATGAAATGTCATAAAAAAGCCTTAAACTCCCAACTTAAAGTGTCTTCTCCAGACCCTCAAATTTAAATTATATATTCCAAACGTGATAGGGCAACTAGATTTAGCTGAATTAAATGAAAGACACAATCTAAACTTTTGCTGCACTAATGTGCAATTTCCTTAATCACTCAAAACTGTAACTCTCCATCTCAGGAATCAATATTGAATTTTCATAGAATTATAGCACCATTTGGTTCCTGGAGAATGGTTTATAGACTTTTTGAAGGTTGGGAGTCTTAACTTCTCACCTGAAAATGGGCAGTGACATCAAGATTATGTCAAGCTTTATGTGGATATGGATAGCATGTATATATTCATGTATGTGTGTGTGTATACCTGTATGTATATAGAAATAAGTATGTGTATGAATCCCAAGATTTGGCAAGGATTTAGAATGGCAGTTCTAGCTGTAGCAAGGGAAGGTGGTGGAAGAAGCCCAGAGGTATTTGGCAATCTGGCTCTCAGTCCTCACTATTCAGAGGAATTACCTAGAAAACCCTATCAAATGCAGATCTTTGGATTCTGCCTCAAACGATTCTGATTAGCTCTGAGTGGCACCTCAGGAATCTGCATTTTCTCAGGCTCCTTAGTGGAATCTACACTCTGAGGTCACCAAACAATACTCGGAAAACTGCTAATAGGCCCTATATCTGACACCAGCCATTACTGTCACTGGTGGCCAGCAAGGAATGGTGCTTCAGCAAGAATAAAAATGAGGTGAGCAGGAGCTGAGAGGTTTGAAAGTTCAGGCTGAGAAGTCACCTGACCAGGTCTCTATTAATTTCCTAGGCTGCCATGCAAATTAGCACAAAGTGGGCAGCTTAAGACAATAGAAATTTATTCTATCACAGATTTTGATGCCAAAAATAAAAAAAAATTAAAGTTTTGGTGGGCCGGAGAGATAGTGCAGTGTCATAAGTGTCTGCCTGGCAAGCGCAAGGTCCAGCATTCAATCCCGGGTACCACAATAGATAGATAGATAGATAGATAGATAGATAGATAGATAGATAGATAGATAGATAGATATTTTTAAAAAATAATAAAATAAAAAATGAAGTTTTGGTAGAGTCATGTTTTCCCCAGAGAATGCAGGATTCTGTTCCTTTCCCTCTCCAACTTCTGATGGCTCAGTGTACCTAGTCATGTTGTGGATCACTCCAATCTGTCTCCATCCTAACATGGTTTTCTCCTGATTTTCTCTTACATAGACACTTGTCATTGGATTTGGGGCCCACCTCTAGATAACCCAGACTGATCCTGAGACTTTTAATTTAGTTACAAGACCCCTTGGACCAGCAAGATAGCTCAGTGGGCTAAGCACCTACTTAGGCAAGTGCAGGGACTGAGGTTCAATCCCTGGCACCACTTGCTGCACTGGTCCTCCCCCCGTGCCTGCTGAGCTGAAAGCTCCATAGTGAGACCCTATGACAACAAATACATTAATAAATAAATAGTTACACAAACCCTTTTTCCTAAGTAAAGCAACACAGAGTCATAAGTTCCACAGAGTAAGACATAGACATATCTTTTGGGTGACCACAATTCGACCAACCCCACAGGCCAATTCTGGAAGAAACAGCCTAGTTGCCAAAGAAAGAGAAATGGAGGGGATGTGATCAGGAAGACAATGTGGTTCCAGCACTTGAACTCATGGGCAAGGGCAAGTAAGGAGAAATCAGCTTAGAAATGAACCCGAAACTGGCCACTAGCAGATGAGCAGGTTGGAGTGGGATGAACAAAAGGGCTGACTTTGTGCTGCCTGAGTTTCTGAGGCTGAATTCTATAATCTCTGCTGACCAAGACAACACTTGTAATCTGGGACAAAACTAAACTGTCAGGCTTGGGAGATAACTCTGAGGCCTGGGCACACTGAGCTGGCCACCGAAACGGCATGGTAGTGCACACCTATAATCTCAGTGCTGGGGAAGCTGAGACTGGGAGGTTGAGACAGAAAGATCACTATGAGTTGGAGCTGCTACGAAGTGAAGACCTTGCACCAAATAAATAAATAAATAAATAAATAAATAAATAAATAAATAAATTTAAAAATTAGGAAAAAGAAAAAAACTATCCCAGCAAATGGACATCAAGAGATTTTAGGAAAAGTAGAGGCTGAGATCAGACTACAAAGAACTGTTAAGCGTATGTATGCAAATAAGTGCAATCATAAAGAGCTGCCACTTATTAAATACCTGCTATATGCCTCACCCTTTACATTTACTATTGCCTCTTTTCAGTAGAACCTTGGAAAATAGGTATTGCAATAGGAAGTCCCTGTGTAAAAACAGGCTTTTAGAAATTAAAGCTACACAGCAAGTTAGTGGCAGAGCCAGAATTTAAGCCATTCTGATTCCTAAGGCCATTATTTTTCTACTAAGCCATGCCACAAACAGATAGCCTAGCTCAGATTTTAGCTTCTATCTTGCAACATCTTCCTTTCTTTTTTAAACTTTTCGTTCTTCATTATGGGAGTCTACTAGACAGAAAATATCAAAACATGTTTTTCTATCAAATAACCTATATTGAAACATAACTTGGCTATGGTAGAATGAGAAATGTTTCCAAGATTTTAAAACCAGAATCGACAGGTAGTCTGAATCAGGAGCACTTGTGCTCTTGCGGTTGTCACGTTTACCAGATTGTCATTACAGGGAGCCTAATTTTGCACAAAGTATGGGTCCCAGTGTGGCTCTAATGTTAAGATGGAAGCCTATTATAACTGTATGCTCTACCTCCCTTTAGTGGAATCTTCACTAACATCACCAAATACATAGCACCAGTGACACTGTACAGGTAGTAATAGCTGAATAGTTATAGCAATAATAGAGTGCTCCACAGCGGAAAGCAACACTGATGGAACGAGATTAAGGAAGCTCTCATTATACTGCCAGCTCAACCAGGAATCTCTGCCCTTTGAACATTACCTGATCTGCCCTCAAGACAGTCAGCTCTATTAGTCACCAAATGTCTGTGTACTAGGCCACGGATCCTCAGCTACCTTGAATGCAAAATCAATATATTCCTGAGCATGGTTTAGGAATAAATAGTACTTTTAATTCATCTTGTTTCAGAAAAGGTAAGGGAGTATTAAAGAACTATAGCTTGAACTGACCCATCTTTTTCAGTTTAAGACTCTGAGTATTTCAGTTTGGGGGAATTATAGTAACAACAACAATAATAATAATATAATGAAACTCTAGTGAAAAGGCTCAAGCTGAGTGTTATCTAAGCAGCGGTTATGCACAATTCTCTGTGACTGGAACTACAAATGAGGCCTTCGGATGTTAACATCTACACCTTTCCCCTCAGGCCTGCAGGGGTCTCTGTTCTTGCTCAGTTTCACTGGTGGAATTTCCGCTCCTACGACCCTTAAATAATTCCACCTATACAAAAGTCAATTTGACAGTAACTTCATTTTACTTCTAATTTACAAAAAACAAAACTCAAATAAACAAGAAAAACTTCTGTAAATATATGTTGGACTGAATTAGAGTTGTCATGTTTACTTCCAGCTGAAGGACTTCCTAGGAGACCCAGGATGTACTCTGCCGGTACCCGGTCACATGCAAAGGGAGCACCACGTCATCCAGAAAGCCTGCACTTCTTCGGATTACTGCTTGGCGGATTAGAAACCCGCAGATCAATTCTAGGTTAGCCCTGATTAACTGGCTTGGCTGTTTTAGACCAGGAGTGTCTGCCTGCTGGATTCCAACCAATACTAGTAGTATATGGGCTCACTTGACAGGAGTTAATTTTTACTTAAGCCCAACCCAGGCTAATAATGAAGCCACCAGGAACGATCTGGAATGCTAACTAAATGTTGCCCGCAATCGCGTCAGCCCAACCTCCGGCCCCCACGATTCTGTCTGCCCACATGCTTCTGTCTATCAGTATTGGCCTCGGGATCAGCTCTCGTCCCCTTATTGGTTGGACTGCAGGAAGGGAGAAACCCTTGATTTAAAGGGCTCAGTTTCCACCTGCCAGGCATCGCTGCATGGTCCAACTTGCCTTCGAAATATACTTAGGCAAGTCTCTAGTACTTTCTCATTGAGCACACTGACTGGCCAAAGGAAAGAGTTTCCGAGTGTCCGTAGTCACCTTGACAATTTACAAAAGCGAAACTTACGCACCAGACTAGAGCTACACTGAGTCTGCGGGGTGCGGAGTCCCAGCCCAGGTCAGTAGCGCCTGCCCCGGAGGGCGGGACGGGGGCGGGGCGTGCACCAGGCGTGGTCTTCCGTGGGAGAGAAGGGGAAAAAAGTGCGGTTCTCAGCCAATCAAAGAGGCCTATGCAAATAGAACCCCTGTCGCCCCGGTAACCACGGTGCACGGGAGCCAATAGAAACCAGCCAGCTGAGGCCCTATTCCATGATTGGGGATGAAGTAAGGGGGTAAAGACCCAATGGACAGTGGGAACGGTCCTCGGCGGGTTGAGGGGCGGGGATATGCAAAAATGGTTTGAAAAGCCGGCGGGAAATCTGAGTTTCGCGGGAGGACCTTGGCGCGTAAACCGTATCCCTTCATTCATTGTCAGCAGCAGCTTCCTGGAGCCATTTTTCAGCTGCCGGCCGCAGCACCCGGGCTGCCGCCGCCGCCTCGCAATCCGTTGCATCGGCTGCCCCCGACGCTTCCATCCCCTCTCGGGGCCTAATATCCGTGCGGCCGGGACCCTCCTCTCTTCAGATCCCTGATTATTTTTGGCCCCCAGGGCCTGTGCGGTGCGGAAAAATAAAAAGAAAAGAGAGGGGGCTCGGAAGCGTCGGGCGGGGAGAGGAGAGACTTGGAAACTCGGACTGCAAATAATAAAGAAATTGAAAGCAATACGTTAATATACCGTAACACTAAAAAGATCAGGAGCGAGAGATGAAAAAGGGGATCCAGCCCGCCCTGGAGCAGTACCTGGTGACCGCCGGGGGTGGGGAGGGGGCAGCAGTCGTCGCCACCGCCGCTGCAGCCTCCATGGACAAAAGGGCACTGCTAGCCAGCCCCGGCTTCGCCACCGCCGCCGCCCCGGGCGCGTACATCCAGATCCTCACTACGAACACGTCCACCACCTCCTGCTCCTCCTCCCTCCCCAGCGGCGCGGCTGCCGCCGGCCCCCTCCTCCCCAGCGCCCCCGGCGCGGAGCCGACGGCCGGCAGCCTGCTCTACACCACGCCGCACGGACCCTCGGGCAGAGCCGGGCTGCTGCAGCAGCTACCAGCGCTGGGACGCGGCGGCGGCGGCGGCGGGCCTCCGGTAATCCCCTCTCCTGCGCCCTGGCCAGGCGGGAGGTGGGCTTCGCCGCGCGGGGTGGGGACACCGGGCAGAGCGCGCGGGCCTCAGACACTCGGAGGTTGTTGGCGCCCAGCGAGGGCTCATTGTTAGACTCGCGCGCTCCCCCCGGCGCCTGGAGAGTCTGGGGGCCAACCCCGCGCGTGAGGAACCGGGGAACCACCGGGCGCCAGCCACGTCGGACACTCCGAAACTTTTCGGGGTCCCCTGGTTCTTCTCTTGCACTTTTCCCTACCCCTACTCTCCCCTCCCCTCCAACTTGAAGCTTCCTCTTTCTTGGGCGTAGGAAGGGGTCACGCCCCGGATGAAGAAGAGGTGGGGGAGGGAGCAGTGATCTGGGGTTGGGGGGTTACCCAAGGGGTGCAAACTGTGAGGATTATTTCGGTGCTCATTCCCTTCGGCCGGACTCGGAAGCCCCAACGCGGCCGGGGGTCTCTGGGGCGTTCTTGGAGCGCAAGAGCTGCGCCGGACACATCGGGGGACCTGGTACTCCCCTCAACAAAGGCGCGGCTGGGAGCAGGGTGGCGAGGACGCCTCGGGGAGCCGGGGGCGCGCTGGGGCGGGGGCTGTCCGGAGCGCGCGGACCCGGGGCTCCTGCCCCGGCCTGGGCGCATCCCGCGGCGGCCGCGTGGCCAGCGCGCCCGGGCCTTCCTCGCCTACCCCGGGCCTGCCCTTGACCCGCCTCTTCCCGGGCCCCCGCTTCCTCGCCCTGCCCCCCCCTCCGCCCCCCGGCGACGCAGGGCGGGAGCAGCCGGGCTCTCGTCCCGCAGCCCGGGTCTGTCCCTCTCTCCGGGACCCGCCGGTGACGTTTCGCACACGTGCGCGGAGGACGCGCCTGTGACTGGGGAGGCGGCGGCGGCGGCGGCGGCGGGAGGGGGCGCTGGAGGGGGAGAGGGGGGCACCCACTTCCTCCTGCTAGCCGGCTCCCTGGCCTGGGACGGTCCCGGCGCCCTCGCACCCGCCCCCGGCACCGCCACCCTCCCTCTCCCGTCCCCACCCCCCCTCACCGGCGCCCGCCCGCGCCCGGCGCCGCCGGTCTGCTCGGCCCTCGGGCCCCCTCTCCCGCCGGCCCCCCACTGCCCCGGAGCCAGGCTGCCTTCGGAAATGCCCTTACAGCAGCAGGTGAGTGACCGGGACTGCGCGGGGTCCGCGGGCGCGGGGGCCCCGTTCCGGGGGGTGGGGGCCGGGGCCGGCCGGGTAGGCGGCTGAGCGGGGTTTTGGAGTGGGAACGGGGGGTTGGGTGCTCGAGGGAAATGAGTAAGCAAGAAAAATCCAACTAAGTAAATGCCCCGGCCTCGGGGACCGGGAGCCTCGGGGCGGGAGTGGCCGCCCCAGGGGGGTGGGAAGGGTGTTTATGTATATTTTTTCTAGGGGATGGATGGATGGGCGATTGAAAACCGGAGGGGGCTTCTCGCCAATGGCCGAGTTGAGCTCTGTTTTCTGTCTTCCTTGCCTTGTGCTGGAGGGGGAGGGGGCGGGTCAGAGGGTTAGGGTGTCCGTGGGGCTCCCAGGCCACCCGCCACCCCCTCCCTTTGTCCCTGTAATTTATAAAGCGCCTTTGAGAGATGATTTAGGTCAGTATGCGGCTTCGTTTTTTTGTTGGTGCTGGAAAGAAGTGTGGCCCGGAGGTCTCCCCCTTTCTCCTTTTCTCTCCTGCGTTCCCCTCCTCCATGCCTCCTGGTCTTCATCCTCGTGGTGAGCTTTGGCCCGAACGAGGCTGGGACCGGACCGGAGTCAGGCAGATGAACGGTGGCTTGATAGGACCAGTTGTGAACCTCACCATGTCTCTGCTCTAAATGGGTTTATGATGTTTTATTTTTACAGAATGAGGATTTTTGCGGGAGGGTGTCTGATAAAGTCTGTACATAGGCAGCACAGGGGAAAAACGGGTGGGAGTGGAAATAATTAAAATTTTATTTCTTTCTTACTCATTTTTCTCCCGGAATGAATCCAGCTCCAGAGATATTTGCTGGGGATGTGTGATATAGTCTCAAAGAAGCTCGTGGTTTTTTAGTGACTAGGGTCTGCCAGCAGGGGAGAGACCAGAGTACTGTACCTGCTTACACGTACAGTACTGGGTTCTCAGCCGCAAGAGTACTCCAGGCTCTTATTAGCATTAGGTACACATACTGATCAGACCTAAAAGCATGCTTAGACCATATTTTGACCATATTCTATCCACCCCCCCAACCTGTTACCATACCATCAGCCTACCCTGAACCAAGTAACTATTGACAGATTTTCTGGATTCATGGGGGGGGGGGTGATAATAGGTAATTGTCAGACCACTAAATTATGTTTTAAAAAATTCTTATCATGCTTGTTGGACGAGGTCTCTAAGACTGTAGCCAAATTTACATGTAGTTCACTGTATTTAAAGTATAAAAAAAATTGCTCTCACCATGTTCCAAGTTTTTTTAAAACTTTATTTCCCTTGCCATTAGGTTATTATTCTAAAAGATGTTGTTTTTAAAATTTCTGTACTCAATGTATTTTTCATTGCTAGAACTTGTATGTATGTTTTCACAAGTAGTTTTACATGTGATTACAGTATATGCTGAATCATTGGATAACCTATGCTTTTAAGAGCTGTGTCTTCTGGGGAGGGGTAGGAAATTTATTTAGTCAATACATATTAAGTACTGAGTATTGATTTTTTGTTGTTATCAAAATTATATTAGACTTCCATTTAAGTTTTGGAATTTTATTGACATTCTTTCCCTAAGCAGGATCGACAAGATGGAATAGCTATGATTGGCTGAACAAAGTTAAGACCACCTAAACATTACCCAAGAAGAGGGTGAGAATTCTTCAAGTGGCCAGAGTTGCAGATTCATCTGATTCTGTTTCCAAGTTCTGTCTCAAGAACATCTAAGAACTTAACCAGGATCAAATTCTTCACCTTTTTACTAGCTGTATAGCATTCTCTGCTATTTACAAGTTGTCTGATCTTAGGCAAACAATCTCACCACTCATTTTCTTTCCTGGTAAAATTAGTATACAGTGATGGAATTTTTTTTTTATATAAGTTAATAGTAGAAGACCACATGCATATACTTTGTTTACAAGAAAGGCAAAATGATGAAAAGTTTTCTAGAGTGTTATGTAGTTAATTATTTACTCTGAATTAACTTGGATTTTAAAATACTTAAAACATGGCCATTCTGGCGCTGGGTAATTGGGCATTTCAGGAAGATCTGCCTGTAGAAATGAAAGTGCCGGAGTTTCCTGAGCTTGTGCCTTGGACTGGGACAAATTTAGGTCAGTTCATCCTCACTTTTGTGCACTCCTCCCATGAGTCCATGGCTCTGCCAATATTTGGGTACAGTTTATGCTTAATGGCTTTTGTTAGAACAGAATTTTCAACCTTTACCATGTCAGAGATGCATATGACATCAATTCAGATATAGGTGGTGAGGCAGAGTAGAATGGATGCAGACCTAAGAAACTGTTGTCAGAAGGGCTCTTCACTGGAGCAGATGGGGCTTCATTTTCCACCTCTTCTTTTTTTTTTTTTTTTTTTTTTTTTTGTTTTTGTTTTGTTTTGTTTCTAGAAAGAAGCTGAAATTATTTCCTCTTTCCAGAAATTTTGGTATCTTAATGTAAGAAGCAATGGCCTGTCACATCAGCTTAAATTTAATCCAGTCATAGCAACCTGCTGATTATGCTTCAGAAATGAACTCTTAATGCTTGAAATTTTCATCTGAGAATGGAGGAACCATAGGTGCTATTTCAGCAATCTTTTCCTGCACAAGCATAAAAGGAGAAAAATGTCAAGTTCCTGTGGCTCCATACTCAGTAATCTTGCTTTCACTGAGATACAAGTTTGATGCCAAGCTTAAGCTAGGAGAGAATTTCCAGTGACTCCATACCCCAAAGTGAAAGTTTTAATATCATGCAGTACAAAGAACTCCACTATAACCAGTACTGAGGGCAATACTCTTAATCACCCCACAAAACAGAGCACCCTGAACTGTGTGGCCCTGTGGTCAGAAGCACTCAAGCTTGGGAACAGGAAAGGATTTTTTTGTTTTTCTGTAAATTTCTGTAAATTGCCACCTGTGTGGAAGAGTAGATTCTGAGATTAATGTTAAGCCGGGTAAAGCTAACTTGAAAACAAAATAATACTCTGAGCTTAGACATGAATAAATAACACCTGGACATTGAAAGGCTGGGGTGAAGGGGTTTTGATTGTGGTTTCTCAAAAATGTAAAGTGGTAGTTTTTCTTTAGTCTTTTTGGGGGTTTTGTTCTGATTTGATTTTGAGATTGAACCTGGGACCTTTACACTGATCTACACCCCCTAGCCTTTTTTAAGTTTTGGAAGAGTCTCAAGTAGCCAAGTTGCTTAGGTTGTCCTAAAACTTGGGATCCTCCTGCCTCAGCCTCCCAGAGTGCTGGCATGACACCATAACTTCTATTTTATATCTTCTATGACATAACGACTCATACCTTCAATGCCTTTCTAAGGGACTTGGACCTATTTAGCAAATAGCTTTGCATATTCAGCTTAATTTTCTGATTTGTTTTCTAACGACCCAATTTATAAATAACCCATTTGTATGACCAGTGATACCCATTTTTTCAAGCAAACCAAATCCCAGTCCCTTTTAACTGTCCAGTTCTAATACTTCTAATTATGATGAGTGGTGATCAGCTGCCTGTGCTCCTCACATAAGTTCCTTATAGATTCTTCAGAAACCACGTTCAGTGCAAAGTGGAAAAGCTAAATTTCAATTCTCAACAGCTTCTGTTTCACTTAGTTTCTTAGAGGGGAACTTCACTAAATTCTTGGAGGTAGTAAGCATGTGGTTTGATGCATATGCAGTTTAAAAATAGTGTTTTAAGAGTATTTACAATTGCTAAAGAGTTTTTTTTTGTTTTGTTTTGTTTTTCTGCTAATCATTTTTTATGGAACTCAGACACAAAGATAACTGAGAAAGGAGTAAATAGAGGAAACCACTAATGTATCTCCTTCCTCTTCCCCTGATCTTGTCCAGCTTTGAAGAGTGACTGGGAAAATATATCTTATGCACAATAAAGCTACAGTGGAGGCACAGCGAGGTGCGACTGCGCAGCAGGAGACTGGTGTGGTGGGTTTGGGATTCATGTACAGGGATTATATAGCATAGGTCCCTTTGACCTCAGAGAAAAATTGGTTTATTCCATCTTCATACTTTGGCTTTGTTTTTTTGTCTTTTTGAGACAGGGTCTCACTATGCAGTTCAGGCTGGCCTTGACCTCACTTTTGTAGCCCAGGCTGGTCTCGAACTCGCACCCGATCCTCCTTCCTCAGCCTCCCGTGTGCTGGGATTACAGGCGTGCGCCACCACGCCCGGCTAATACTTTGGCTTTAAACACCCCTACAATATGTAAGAATAGGTTCTTACCTCTACCCCAAGTTTCATGGGGTCAGTCTTAGGGCTACCATAGTTTTCAACAGCATAGCTTTGAGGGGGAGATACTGCCCAACAGGCCTGATGATCCAAAGCCCCTATATACTTTCCTTTCCTGGAGACCCTGAGTAATACAGACCCTGGTTTTGCATTGTGAGCTAAAACCAGCATTGGTGTCAGCTTGAGGTCCATAGTAGTGAGAACTGACAGGATAGAGCTAGGGAGGAGATGAAAAGAACAATTGGCCTTCATGTGCTTTCTTTTACTATCAGCAGAATGGGGCCATTGGTAACATCAAGGCATTCCTAATATTCTGATAACCTGCCAGGACCCTGAGAACCATCCTGCTGTTCACCTGGACGGGTATGCTGTGATGATCTTAGAGTCCACAGTCGAGAGCTACCAAATAGCACCATCCTTGTTTACCCCACCCTCTTTGGCCAGCCAGGAAAATTGAGGAGTAATGAAGTTCAGTTACTTGTCCAAGGTCACAAGGTAGCTGGTGGCAAAGCCCAAACTGAAATTGGAGACAGTCTTAGGACAAGTCTTGTTTGCCAAGAGAGATTAACTATGTCATGTGCCCTGCCTAGGAAAATGAAAAATTTTTAGATTTTCAGGCGTGGTTAGAATTGTTTTAGTGTACACATAAAGCAATGGCCTTTGAACAGTTGTCTGTGAGTGAGCAACTTACTCCCAAAGGTAGAGAACTAAGCAGTGCTACTGTAGGTGTTCAGGGAGCAGAAATTTAAAAATGAAAAAAATGCTGATCTCATAAAGTCATGACGGTATTTTTGAAACTTTATTTCATATTTGCAGATTTGAGACTTTGTCCAGGGAGATGACACTTCTGGTGCCCAGAATGTGAAACATGAACTTCGTAGGGCATAGAACCCAAGAAAGGATTTTGAAACTTCCTTGGGCGAGCGGATGGGTGCAGCTGAGGCATTGGAGGTTTGTCCTGGGCCATCCACATCCTGAATGGCTCGTGGTTTTTCAGTGGGCCCAGGGGCCCTCAGCCACCCAGTTAACATTGACCAAGGTGTTCTTCCTCTGCGGTTGGCTTCAGGGAGACTTCTGGTTTAGCGAAGCAGCTGTTCAGTTAACTCTTTCAGAGGAAGTCATCAACCCCTGCAAACCAGAACTAATTTCTTTGAAATGCCTTATTTTACTTGTGGAACTGAGCTTAAAAATAGAATTGCTTCAAGCTCTACGTTCTGCAGATGAAGCAGAATCCAGCATGGCTGTAGCTCCTGCTTGGGTAGAGGCAGGCATATGTGTCCTCTCTGTAATCCACTGACCAAAAAGGTACCCACCATAGGCAGAGTCTAAAGGTGCTGTGAGCAGTGAGTAACAACTGATGAGAGTATTCAGGGTAGCTGATTTCCTTGGGAAGATTTTTGGCAGGTGGAGGCTGTGTGGAAGAGTGAATGCCCTTGGTCCTGGGGGACGAGGTGGGGGCTGACTGGCTACCCTGTTCCTGTTCACATCTGACTGCTGAGAAAGCCCATTTCCTGCTCTACTTTTTATGACCCTGAATAAGATGGCACTGGACTTTGGAGCCACAGGCAGTGAACTGGGGCCTGTAGGTGTCACTTCTCTGCCCTGTCTATTGCTGAGCCCCAGGCCACCCCCTCTCCCCCCAAGCCCTTCTGCATCCCAAAGCATCTTGGAAAGAGGAGCCTCTCAGATGAGCCTTTAGCTGTGCTGTTACAGCTCTCTTGTCCTGAACAGATTCAAAACCATTTAGATTTTGCAGTTATTTTGATGGGGGAAGAGCCAGAAGTCACACCATGTTGGGTCCAGGAAATGAGATGGACAGGGGCACACGTAGGATGTTTTTATGAACGTGATTGGATGGCATGAGGCACAGCATTCGCTGTATTTTTTATCACATGTAGTAAAGACACTCATGAAAGAGGATATCCAGAACTGCTTCACAGAGTGACAAGAACGATGGGATAAGTGTGTTTGAGGCAAAAGGGGGGGGCTGTTTTGAGAGGAACTGGTGGCAGTGTCTTAATAAAATATAAACATTTGTTATATATTTTGATCTTTTATCTATAAAATCCACACAGTCCACTAACAGAGTGAGGAATAGCTGGCATATGATGAAGTAATGAGCCCCAGAGTGTATGTATTGGTCCTTAATTCTGTCGCCCCTACTGTACCCTGGCTGACTTGTGTCTCTCTTTCCTCTTATGTACTTGGCGGTTAATCACAAGGGTGAGATGAGTTCTTAATAAAGTGTGTTGGCCAATGCCTGCTGTGTAAGTGTAGGATACCACAGGGATCACTTTCCCCTCCCTGACCGACCATCTTCTGAGCTGTCCTTTTGTGATTCTTTTTCCCTACTGGCCTCAGAGTTGATTTCAGCTCTGAAATGACTGTGGGGGTGGGAGGCAGGAACCATGGAGGGTTGTTTTTTTTTTTTTTTTCCTAAGGCGATTGTTAGGATCTTTCTAGGGTCTTGGTATTTTTTTCTAAGCTATCCATTGACTTGGGAAAGAGAACAGAAGAATAAGCTGCTTATTATAATGGGACGATCCGTAGTAATGGTGTTGTGAATAAAGGCTTTATTTCTGTGATTAAATGTGTTAATAAAATGGCACTATTAATATGCATTGCACTATTAACAATTTTGCCTCTGTACAGTAAACCATCACTTAAGACTGAGTGGTAGAAATCAGGGTGGTGGGGCTCTGGCACCCTGGCCAACTGGGGTCTGCCGGGGGAAGTGGGTACAGGGCATGCTGCTCGTGGCCTTCTGTTTCTTTGTGTCTCCCCCTTTTTCTTATGTTAGCCTCTTTGTGGTTATTGATGGTACCGTGTGTTGGAGATTGAGCTCGGAATCTTTGGGATCTTCAGACTGAGCTACATAAAACATTTTGTTTTTTGAGTGAGATATGGTCTCAGAAATCACTAAACTGTCCAGGCTGAAGTCAAATGTGCATTTCTTCTGTCTTAGACTTCCTAAGTCCTAGGTGCACAGGCCAGTGCTACCAAGCCCAGCATTCTCTTCTTCACTTTTTTAAGGTCTGTTAGTTCCTCTCACTTCAGGCTCACGGAAGGATGAGACTTGCAGCCCTCCATTGCTGCTGCCCGGACTTGCCAGATAAATGACAACCACTCCCCTGGTGTTGAGGGTACAAGGTCTTGCCTTTTCTATTTTGCTGCCAATTGCTCCAGCTCAGGCGCCACATGGCACAGTGTTTTAGGTGATTTGAGGCTTCTCCCATGGATCTCTTCTCCCACTCTATGTTCACCTTCCCTTGCTTCCCCTAGTTGGACCCCTTCCATGGATTACGACTGCTTTTCTGTAGGACAGCATAGTCTGCCTTGTTTCATCCTCTTGCAGTCTTCTTGACTTCCTTTTCCAAACCTGTATACTCAGAGGTCGACCTGGCTCTTTCATCATATGCAGTCTTTCTACATCATAGACTTGGAAACATTTGTGAAGAGGCGTCTTCATTAGACACCTGCTTTCTGTGCGCTTGCCACCCCATTACTCTTGGGGATGCAAAAGGAGTGTGAGGTGTGATCCGCCCACACTTGAGTTTACAGTCTGTTTGGGGAGGCAAGCTTTAAACACACATTGATCCTTAAGCAAGACTAAACAAGAGTCAGGAAGAAAACAAGATTCATCTAGCCCTCAGTGGTACAGTGTTGGCAGGAAGTAGAAGAAGAGCAGGTGAGAGTTGCTAGACTCCACTGGGCCATGAGCACAGAGAGGTTGTGGTTCCCAGGACTGCTGTCTTGGGGCACAACGGGGTGCACATTGGAATTTCCCCAGACACTTCTACAGAATACTGATACTGAAGCCCTACCCAGACTCATTAGGATCCCCAGCAAGGTCCAGGAAAAAGGATTTTCTTTAAAAGATCCCAAGTGATTTTAGTGCACCCCTCCATTGGAACCTTTGGACTAAGTGCAGTGCCACGTGTATCGAGGGCACTGTTCCTGGCAGTGGAAACAGAAGCCAGTGGCAGGGAGACAGGTTTGTATAGGCGGAAGCGGCTGGGCTGCAGTCCTTGTGAGGCAAGGAGAGCCTGAGGCTATGTTGGTGAAGTTGGTCTAGAGTAGGGATCACCTTCATGCAGGCACCACGCAGCAAGTGAGCTGCTAGTAGAGGTTGCTGTGTTTGCGCAGAAGTGTGCCATCAGAGGGGCCAAGGGGACCTTGCCCCAGGCAGTGTCTGCCAGAGGGGACAGAAAGCATGCAGGCGTTCTGTGTTGCCAGATCTTCAGCCTTGTCAAGATCCCAGTAATCTACCAGTTTTTAAATGTTGGCTCAGTTATAAAGGAAAATGTGCAGGCCAAACAAAATAGGTCTCTAGGCCAGATTTGACTTAAGGGCTGCCACTCAGCAGTCCCTGGTCTATGGGTTAATAATAGCTAATGTTTATTGAGTGTCCACGTGTATTGAGGGCACTAAACTTAAATGCTTTCCTCACATTAGTGCATTATCCACATAACAACCCATGAAGTGGGTATTATTGCCATCCTTGTTCTACACAGGAGGAAGCAGTCAGCCAGGGGCTAAGGAGCTGGCTCAGGGCCTTCCTAAGGGGGGTAACGAAAATTAAACTTGGGAAGCTTGGTGCTTACTCCCAGATTTTATGATCTATGGTCTCTCAGGCATTCTACTGGGAACTCAAGACAATATCAAAGAGAGATCATCTAAGGGCCATGGAGATAGTTTAGTGGTCTAAGCATCTCCCTCGCAAGCACAAGGACTTAGGTTCAATCCTGGGTACCACATGCTGTGCCAGCCACTGAAACAGCATGGTGGTATACACCTGTAATCCCAGTGCTGGGGAGGCTGAGACGGTAGGATTACTATGAGTCCAAGCTGCATAAGCAAGACCCCGTACTGAATAAGTAAACCAATCTTTAAATAATAATAATAATCTAGAGTTTTGCTTGAGGTGGGTTGAGTATCCATTATCTGAAGTACTTCGGACAAGAAATGTTTCAGGTTTCAAATATTTTCCACAATTGAAGACGTTCGCAGACACAAATGAGATCATTTAAGGGATGGAGCACAGGTCTACAAAATTTGCTGATGCTTTATATACACCTTAACCTCATAGCTTAATGGGACTTTTATGTACCATCCAATAATTTTGTGCATGAAACATTTCTTATGGGACCAATGGCATCCAAGGGCTAGCACATTTTGGAGCCTTTGAGACTTTGGGGTTAGGTATGCTCAAGCTGTAGGAAGAATCGCCTGTGTAGCACTTTCCCAGATGCAGATTGCCAGGCCCCATCTCAGCCATGAGTCATGGAGCCATCTAGATCTCAACTGAGATGTGGGGGAGCATTGCTTCAGGATGCTGAACACAGGAAGAAGGGATCATCTTCCTGAGCGGCATGGATCAAGAAGAGTTCTACAGAATCCATGTGCACCATGCTCATGTTAGCTCTTTGATTGTATAGAATAGACCATCTGACTGCAGGGACCTTTGTACTAGCTTCTGGATTTCCAGGTCATTGCCAAGGTAAACCATCCAAAGATGAGTTACTCAAAACTCAGAGGCATTGGGACAAAAAAGGACAGCCAAGTGGTTGGCATCCTAAGCAGGTCAAAGCAGGCGTGTGTGCTGTAAGCCAGGCACCAACATCAGTAGGATGTCTTGCGAAGTTTAGTTACCTTTCCATTGGGCCATCTGGGCAGTGTTAATGAACAGAAAAAAGCCAGAAGCTGGACTGGGGCAGAGCCAGGGTGCACCATGCAGAGGATAGGTGCTATGCAGTTGGTAACTAGGAGCAGGGTGCAAAAGTGTCAGCATGAAGAGGCAGGGTGAACACAAGGGACAAAGGAGATAAGAAGTATGGGATCTTATGCCTCTCCTGGGGCTGAACAGTGGTTGAGGATGGGCAGTAGTACGCTGGTCTGCATGTACATGTGGGTGGGCAGAATGATTGGGTTGTAGGCAACACCACAGGACATCGGACCTTCCAAGGGGCCAGGGCTGAGCCCTAGGACTGTGACTTTGGCTTTGAGGTGAAGGTGGAGGTCCTGATGAAAAGCACCAGGCCAAGAATGGTCTCTCCTGCTTTCAAGGGAAAAAAAAAATGATGTGGTCATACAGAAATCTTTCATCATTTTCACTTCTCCCTCTGTAATATGAAAACGAGACAAATTCATCAGGTTGATTTTTGGGGGATGGGGTGGGGATCAATACTGTCAGGGCTCCCAGAGACAAACCATCAGATGTTATTTATTATGTGCTTTACCAAGTCTGTGCTTGGCTCTTAGCTGCTTTGACAAAGCCTCACGGTTTGTGGCCGCTCAAAGCAGAGCCAGCTGGGTGTTGCTGTGCATAAAGAAAGGTCATATAATTGTGTCCCAAACCGAGATGACCCTCTTCTCCATAATTTTTTATATGCTTTCTGAGTTTGCTGATCACGTAAACAAAAATGTTACATTTGTCTTTTAAGCACTATCCCATTAACATTTAAAAATGAGTCTTTGGGTATTCTGCACAAGAGAGCCACCTAGATTCTAAATATCTTTATAATTGACTTGAATAAGTAACTGCAGTGAAGCCTATTTGTAGTACTCCTAGAATTGAGTGATTCTGTTGCTATATAGGGTGACAAAGCTTGTGATCATCACATTAATAAGTGGTAAAGTCTCCAGCCTTTCTCATTGCTGTTTTCCTTGTTAGCCTCTCAGATACCCTATTTCTGGGAATTGTCTTAAGGAGGCAAGTTTTCAGCTGTACAGACCCACAATTGGGTGGTTGTGATTGCAAGGAGCGTGGTGCTTGCAGCTCTGGCCTCAGAAACATGCATTGCTACCTAGCAGTGTATGACCTTTCAAAACAAATTGCATCTATGATCTGCAGTTACCTAAAATAGAGGTCCTGTCTCCTTTGCTGTTGGGAAGGATTAAATGAGATAATGTTTATAGAAAATGTACTTCATGTACCTTGGTGGCTTCCAGCCCTAACATGGGAAGTGTTATGTGTCTGCTGAGTCTGAACTCAGCATTTTTGTCTTCTTCAGGGAAAACTACATTTTGGACATCAGTTGAACATCCGCTTTGTAGGTTTATGCAGTGTAGTCCCAGGTATGCCAGGAGATTCATTGATGGTTCTGTTGTCCTTCAGGCTGTCAAGGAGTTCGTTAGCAGATGAGAGATGGAACATTTGCCAATAACTAAGATGAGCTAGAAGACAGTGCAGACTCTTTAAAAAGAGTATCAGTGAAGCTTCTTAGGCATCCAAGGTTGGGGGACAGAGTTGACTTTTAAGAAGTTTAGAATTTGAGCACAGTTTCACACCTCTGACATTTCCAGCCAGATACCTGTGGTGGGGGTGCTGTCTTGGTAGGAAGTTTAACAGTATATCTGATGTCCATATTTAGGTGACAGTAGTGATCACCCAGATATGAACCAAAATTGTCTCCAGGGTCTACCAGATGTCTCCTGGGGATAAAATCACCACCAATTGTGAAACACTGAACTAGACATTGAGCAGAAGGCAGAAATGACGAATCATATGTATCTTCTATATATAATATATAATTACAATTTAAAATATGGCATAAGGGCTGGGGGTATGGCTCAATGGTGCAGCATTTGTTTAACATGCATGAGGCTCTAGATGTGATATTCAGTACCACACACACACACACCAAAAAAAAATTTTTTTTTTTTTTTGCTGGGCATTGTGGTACACATACGTAATCTAGCCTTGAGGAATCTGAGGTAGGAGAATCACAAGTGAAATGGCAGCCCAAGCTACACAGTGAGACTGTCTCAAAACAACAACAACAAAAGGGGTAAAATTTAAAAGTAAATGGTTTTTAATAACTGGGTTTCATTTTGAGATGTCCCATGGCCCCACGGAAACCCAGAGCTGTTGCAGCTCATAGAGAAAACACGCTCCGTGTGGCGGGCTGACGCCGTCTGTTTTATGGTCAGGTACAATATGAATGGGCTGCAAGAAGCCTCTGTAACTTGGAGAAGAAAGGATCAAAGTCTGCAGCTGAGGGAAGGGAGTTGGCATTGACCACGGACTCGACTGAGAAAACGAGACCTTCTGCTTGGGGTCAGCTTCTCAGCTGGTTTCCAGT
The DNA here is from genome assembly GCA_004027025.1 of Myocastor coypus. Lineage (NCBI taxonomy): Eukaryota > Metazoa > Chordata > Mammalia > Rodentia > Myocastoridae > Myocastor > Myocastor coypus. The sequence continues at coordinate 50,190 of PVJA010008697.1, forward strand.
TCTAGCTTCACACTTCGGGACTTAGACACATTATCTTCCCTCTGAGCCCTGCTTCCTTTCCTGTAGATGAGAAAGACTGTAGTTCCTGCCTCCCAGGGCTGCTGTTCGGGCTGTAAGCAATAATGTTCCAGCTCAGCTCTCTGAGACCCTTGTCTGCCTCATCTATTACTATTGTCACAGTCACTAAGTTTAGCTTCCCTTTCAGAGCAGTTAATTCAGCAGTTAGCAGTCCTCTTTTTCACGAGAACTTCTTGTCTTGCTACCCTTCCCCTTGTCACGCTTTTAGCCATGGGCTGTGCTGGCTGTACAGAGCACCTGGTGTGTGTCAGCCACCCGTCTAGTGCTGGGGATAGGGCAGCATGTGTACAGACAAAATCCCTAGCCTTTGTTCTCATGGCTGAAAATTTTGCTATGTGATACATAAATATCCTGTTCTGGTCTTTGCTGGATTCTGGTCTGCTTGTTTCTGTTTGTATTGTTTTTGTTTTAGAACAATAGTTCTTAACTCTGTGTAGCTTAGGACCAGCAGCATCCCTGGGGAACTTGGTAGAAATGCAAGTTTTCGTGTGGGGCCAGCAGCGTGTGGTTTTCCAAGCCCCTAGGTCATTCTGGGTGAGAGCCAGAGGGCTGCAGTGCCTGGGTGTCATCCTTAAAGTGTACAAACCATGAGGTTCTAATACAAGCTGTTGGCAAGTGCACTCGCACTGGCGGCAGCTCCTGCCATCTTCCTTGCGCTAGCTAGCTCCCCTTTCTTGGGGGCTGTAGCCAGGAGGGCCCCTCGTCTCTGTAGCACAGCACAAAGGCGTTCTGTCACCTGAAGAACTAGGATACTGCCTTGTTCCCCCAAAGACTTCATGACGAGTTTGTAATCATTTTTCTGTGCTTAATTCTTTTTATTTTGTCATTTCTGTAGCACCAGTAAAAATCTTTCTATATGTAGCCAAATTGCCAGCCAGAGATACAAGTCTTACCTGAAGTAGAATGGTCGTTTTCCTTATATTTCTGGTAATTTGGATAATTAAAGATATTGTAAGAAGTGAAATGTTAGACCACAAAAAAATATCTAGCCTGGAATTGAACACGGAGAAGCCAGTGGATAAATAAATGTTAGTGCAGTTCCTGCCCAGTCCCAGCATGTTATAAAAAGCAATGTAGCCATCAAATGAACACCACAGTTATTTGTGGGGGGAAAAAATGCAGGTTATTCCAAGCTTGAGTATGAATAACTGTCATATAAGTTACAACCGAAGCCATACAAGTCTTTGCTCACTAAAACCTTTATTTTAAAAATATGTAGCTAAAATAAACCTTAAAATAAGATGTCCCTCCTTTTTTAAAAAAATTTGTAATAATGATGGAGTAGTTTCTAAAGCCCAAATTAAATTGGCAGAAATGGCCTATCCCCAAAACTGTCCCTTTTATGGTGATCATTTTTAATTTCCAGACATGAATGGCCACCATTTTGGAAGGCAAGTTTGGAGCCATGTGGTACAGGCTTTTGGCAAAAGACTGTCTTAAACATACATATGCAAGATGAGGAAGATTTGTTATGGCCTGGATTTAGACCAGCCTTGGCTCTTTACAAATGTCTCCCTGCCCTTTGGTGGCCGTTTCTTCCCTTTTTCTGTCCATCTTTAGCTCAAACAACTTATGGTCACAGCCAGTTTTAAATTTGCCATTTGTGGTTGATTATATTATAGAGCTTAGCAAGGGAAGGCCAGCGGTGCTCATTTAGTGCTTCCTGCGTCGCTTCAGAGTGTCGAATCATCTTCTACTCCATTTGCAGTTCGCTACTTTGTGGAGTAAAGGGTGGCTAGGGCGTGGCCCTCAGATGTCCTCAATTGAGGATGACCCACATGCCCATCCTTGCCAGCACCCGTTCTGGTGACCGAGGTGAGGGCCTCCCTTCTGAGCAATAGCGTAATAGACTCCAGCATAGAGCAGCACTGTCTGCATAGTTGAATTCATCAGTTTTTTTCAGCTGTGTCTGGTGGCATCTCATTGGGACAGTGACAGTGATAAGTGTTGTACTCCTCCAAGTCTGGCTTTTCATTTTCTGTAATAAATGAATAGTAGTGTTAAGATGGCCAGCCATTATGGGGGCAGGAAAGTGTCTACTTTCTTAGGCATGCCAGGCCTCCCTTAAGGTTTGTACTTTAAAGCCACCTTGGTGAGAGAGGCAACTCTGCAGGACTAGGAATTGAGATTTGGGCTGGGGAGATAGCTCTGCACTCTAAGCACCTATCTGATAAGCGCAGGGACCCAACGTCAATCCTCAGTACTGCATGACCCATGCTATGCTGACACCTGAGACCAGGCATGGCGGTGCACACCTGTAATCCCACTGCTGGGGAGACTGAGAGAGGAGGATCACTATGAGGACAAGCTGCGCAGCAAGACCCTAATTATTTTTTTAGAAACAGGTATTGACATTTGTTGCTGTGGTGGGCCAGTCAGTCAGGGTTCTGAAGGCTGATAAAATTAAGAGTGCAGACCTATTTACTTGGGACTGTAACTGCCAAGTGCACAGTTGCAGAAATTGGGACGAGCTGTCAGAAGAAGTGAGCCAAGTGGTCCTGTGCGTGTCCTCCAGCTGTGATGGGTTTTCTGTCCCCTGGACCCGCAAAGGCAGGGGCTCTGCATGCTTTTCATAGAACATATGGACACTGTCATGTACTCAGGTCTGATTCCAGGACTCTGAGAGTCAGAGTCAGTTGACTTTGTTGCCTTTCTTTGGAGAAAAAAAAAAAAAAAAGAAAAGAAAAAGAAAAAATCTCCTTGGTACGTTTGCTTTCCTTTTAAATCAAAGAATGTGAAAAATTAAAAGTACCCTCTTCATATCCACCTATTCCTGCTTCCTTCTGAGGTAGCCATGATAACAGCTTGGCCCTTTCTCTTTCACATCCATTTAAAGATGCATGTTTTATATAAAAGTACAGATGACTTTTACGTGCAAAAATGTGCAGATTGTTTTCACGTTTCACTTATTAGCAAGATTTGTGACCATGTCTGTATCCGTGTATTTTGATGCTCACTGTTCCTGTGAAACGGTCTCACATGGACTTGCCAGGATGTATTTAGATATTCCCAGCCGCTGGTCATTTCTGTTTCCGATTTTAACTATTGCATTTATAAACAGTGCCACGTTGGAGATCCATGAATAGCCATGTGTCCCCTAGTGATAAGGACACATTCTGAGAAATGTGTCAGCACAAACCTAGAAAGACTCGGTCAGTCACTCCTGGTGCTCGCTCACGTGTTCTCTCTCTCAATCTCTCTCACATCTTTTTTTATTTGGTGCAGGGTCTCACTATGCTGCTCAGACTTGTAGTGAGCCTCCTGTTTCAGCCTGCCCGGTGCTGGGATCACAGGCATGCACCACCACGCCTGGTTTCAGTGGCTGGCACGGCATGCGGTACTGGAGTTCAAAATTGCCCTTGCCCTTGCAAGGCAGGCATGTAGACCACCAAGCTATCACCCTGGCCCAGGGTGACTCATTGAACAGGAGGTATGAGATGTTAGCATAACAAGGCATGCTGTTCTACAGTAAGCCTTTTAATAAACAGGAGCACTCTAAAATAATCATTAAAACTACAGAATTTTTTTTCTGTAGTCACTTATGTACTGGCTGTAATTGTGCAGCATGCACTTTTATACAGCTGGTGGTCAAGTAGGCTTGTTTACACCAACAACACGACAAGCTTGTAATTCCTTGTGTTAAGACACTAGGATAGCTACAATGTCACCAGGAATGGAAATTTTTCAGCTTCATTAAAATCTCAATAGCACAAGTCTCACATATGTGGTCTGTCACTGCCCTAAGTATAGCTGTGTGGGATGTGGATGTGCCTACTTTTTGTGTCACAGGACACACATTAAAACGTTAGACATCCGGTCCTGGGAGAGTCTGTGCCTAGGGTAGAGTCTCTCTGCTTCCCGCTCTCTGCCGGTTGGAGATGGAATAAAATTGTAGTCTGCAGAAAAGAAAAAAAAAAAAAAAAAGTTAGACAATCCGTAATTGAGGAGGTCGCATCATTCTCCAAAAACAGGCTGAACCGGCTCACACTCCCGCCGCAGTAGAGGTGCTGCTTTCTTACACACTCCTGCTGGATAATAACCCTTCTGTAGTTTGCTTCTGATGGGATTTGCTAGAAATGCTCAATGGTATCTCATTTTTTTGTGTCCTCAATTATTGCTGCTGCTGCTGCCTCCACCACTGCTACTACTGCTGTTGGCTAACATTTCCTTGACTGTGTCTTGTGTCGGGATAGCTTTAAACACTTTACAGGAAGTTTACTAATTTAAGCTTCCCTGGGAGGTAGGCATGGTTGTACTGCCTTACAGTGAAAGAGACAGATTAGTAAATAGAAGCATTTCTGTCCTAATATGAGTTTCTCTGAATTACTTCAGGCTTGTTTATAGGCTGCTTATACTTTTTTTAAGGAGTTATTGGAACTCTGAATGAATTTTAGACACTGGGCTTTGACAGAGTGTGTGTGTCTGTGTGTGTGTGTGTGTGTGTGTGTGTGTGTGTGTGATACAAATATTTTTCTCCTAGGCTCTCACTTTTCTTTTATCTATGATCTGTTACTCTCTGCAGAAATTTCATTCATTTTTATATACATGAAATTACAACCTTTTCAGTTTATGACTTTGGTGGCTTGCTTTAAAAAGGCCTTTCCTAACCTCCAAATTAAAGAAATGCTCTTCTAAATTTTCTTCTTCTGCTTTAAAATTTTATTATTTTGATCTTCAACTTCTTTGGAAGAGGGCATACACATGGATGTGTTAGAAGTCTGACTTAAATGGTTTGGTTTTTTTTTTCCAAATGGACAGCCATTTATACAAGTGCCATGTATTGAGTGGTATAGCCTCTCATGAATTTCGAATGCCACTTTCACTATATTAAGGAGTGCGCATGTGCTTGCCCACACAGGCAGGTGTGTCTATTTTTGTAATGTCTGGACCTTCTACGGTGCTCTGCTGATGTTTCAGGTCCTTTCTAAGGAAATAGCACCCTGCTTCATATACAGTACTGTCCTGGCATACTTCACTATAAACAGAGAAAGCCCACTCGGTCATACTTTTCATTAAAATTGTAGTTTTCGTGGTTATACTTTGCACAGTTTTATAGATTGGGGCCTCTCTTCCCTATTCCCTACTGAATTCAGTAACTGCCTGTGCTTATTGGGTATTTTTCTGTACTGAGAATGGCAGTAAGTGTTTTAGCGTTTACCTTTATTATTTCAGCAAATATGGCTAGCCTTCAGGGTTGGTAACAACGTCCTCTATTGATGAGGGAAGTGGGGCTTATTATTAGTTTTTAATTTGTCCAAGGCTACACTTTTGGAAATTGATAAATCCTGGATTCCAGCCTTTGTTCAGGTATTTTGGAACCCCTCCCAGCAGATGTACCAGATGTGTGGAGTTTTCTCACAGGACGGGAGCAGATCACTGTCAGGCTGGGCTAGCAGCGCTTTTCCATGTCACCCTGCAGGTGACACTGACACAGTAGAGTGTCTGTGGTGCAGAGCAGAAGCCCTGAAAAGATCTAAGGAGTTACACCCAAGGAGGCAAGGGTCAAAATATTTGACAAAAAGGATTTGTTCAGATTGAAGATGTGAGTCAAAGTGGGACCACAGTGTAATATTTACGTGATGGGAGCATGTGGAGAAATATGCCTGGTGCTTTCCTTAAGCCATACACTGTTCTGTTTTGTGTATTAGGTGCAGGGTCTCACTACACAGTGTGGACACATAGTAATCCTCCTGTTTTCAGGTTCCCCATCACTGAGATTACAAGTGTGATTTAGGAGACAGCCCTCTATATCCCTTTCACATCTAGACTCACCCAACCCAAGGATCCAAAGTTGCACATGCGTTATAACAGCTACTTTCATAGACACTATATTAGGTGTCATAGTCTAGAAGTGTTTTAAAAGTACAGGGGAGGATTACCTAGGTTTGACGCAAATACTTTTTTGTGGTACCAGGGATTGAACTCAGGACCTCACACTTCACAGGCAAGTGCTTATTGTACTAGCTATCTCCCCAGCCCAATGCAAATACTCTTTCAGCATCCCTGGCTTTCATTATCTAGAAATGAAATGAGGGCCTGGCGGGATGCTCAGTGGTCTAAAGCGCCTGCTTGTAGAAGCTTGGGTGGCTTCAGGGACCGCGGTTCGATCCCCGGCACCACATGCTGCGCCAGTCCTGCCCTCGGGGTGTGTTGAACCGGCCATAAAAATGAGTGAATAAACAAACAAAGGTTCTGAAACAAGAAAAAATAATAATAATAAAATTTAAAAAAATTCTTAGAAATGAAACGAATGGAGTGTCCTGGAACCAGTACCCTCTGGATGCCAAGGGATGGCTACAAAGATAACACAACTCTAAACATTAAGGGCAGGCAGGATAGGCCACAGGGAACCCTAGGTATTCTCTCGGGTAGAAACAGGTCTACAGTGGACCTAGAAGTGCTTAGCCGCAGAGAAGCACTTCAACAGGAGCGCTGTTGGTTAGTCTGAAGACATAGCTGGACTGTCTCAGCCTTCCCTTTCCTTCAGCTGGTTCCCTCCAGATTGCCCCTCTGGGTGGTGCTTTCTGTTGGTTCTTAGGGTAAAATTCAGGAAAGTAATTTCCTTTGGAGAACTTTGACATTGCCTCCCAACAGGAGGCACACTGAGCTCCTGCTGGGAGCCTTAGGAGAGTAATCCTATTTATTAGCAGTGGTATATATTGATTTTGTGTGTAAAATAGGCCCAGAGGCCTGTGACAATGAGTCAGTTTGAAATTATAATTTAAAATATCTAACAGAATAGTTGTGCTGCATTACTACCCTAGAATGTCAATGATTAGAAGCTTAGTTTCTCACACAATATAATTAATTGATGGGAGCAATTTTGTTTTTGCATCCTAAGTATATCCACCTTTATATCCTAAGGTACTGTAATGCTCCTTTCTGCAATAGTTACTGGTGTAAGGACAGGGCAAATGAATTTTATAGGTCTTTATCTAAAACATTGCTTTGTTGTTCACTTATTTATCGGTCCATATTACTCGGTGTCATACTACACAGTAGAAGATGGTGATACTCTTTAATTTTGTGAAAGGCTAAAAAAAAGTTTTTCAAGTAAAAATAGTAATAAGCAGAATTTCCAAAACAGGCTGGTAGGAAAATTTAAAGTATATTGTGTATTGTTATCTTTATAGCAGTTATTCAGATTAGAAGATATAGGCATGAAATATTGTCCAAACAATACTTGCGTAAGCTTTTCAGTGATGTAAGAGAAACTATCTTATGTATAGATTTTTGTTTTCTAAACGAATTTCTCCTAAAAGGTAAATGAATAATTCTTTTGTTATTTATTTCACACATCTGTCATGTCTGGAGTTGCAGGTGTGGCTTCTGTTAGCCTCCAGTCTTCCCATTGGTCACATCCATCCAGTCACCACCTAGAATTACACCGGCATTGTGGCCACACCTGGGGTAACCCTGAAGCTTTGGCCTAGCTTCAGCTAACTGGACTTTCCCTATGCCCAAGGCTTATACTTGAGCTCTCTCTTTCTTTGTTAATAGCTTTTCTCTACATTTCTTTTAAAAATACACTTGCAGGGGCCCGGCGGGATGGCTCAGTGGGGCCTAAAGCGCCTGCTTGGGAAAGCTTAGGCGGCTTCAGGGACCGTGGTTCGATCCCCAGCACCACATGCTGCGCCAGCCCTGCCATCGGGGCGGGCTGAGCCAGCCATAAAAATGAGTGAATAAACAAATAAAGGTTCTGAAACAATAAATAAATAAATAAATAAATAAATAAATAAATAAATAAATACACACACTTGCACTTCCTCCTTCCCATCTGCCCCAGTGCAATGGCCCTGGCATCTTGGCTTTTTCCATTCCTGACAAATGATCTGTCCACTGTAACTGAAGCTTTGCTGTGCTGATATCTGTTGAAATTAGACCTAGAATCTAAATGTAGCTTCCTCAAAGTATGGGTGAGACATTTTTCTCTTCAAATCGTCTGTGGTCCTGTGGCACTGAAAACCCAGCTATGAGTAGCTTCTCTACTGCAACATTTGGGAGAGAATATGGGATATTATATGTCTGAAAGTGGTTTAGAATTAGAAGTAGTATATAAAGCACAGTGTTGGTTAGATTTTTCTTCCCCATTTATGATAGTATTCACTACAACTACCACCCACTTCCCCCAAACCTACTGAACTGATTTCAACCTAATTGCATTTCTAATCATATAATAGGAATCATAAACCTTCCCATGCCTGCTGGAACAACTATTCTTTTTTGTAAGACCAGGGTCGTTGTTTTTTTTTCTTGTTTCAGAACTTTTGTTTGTTTGTTTGTTTATTTTTATGGCCAGCTCAGCCTGCCCTGAGGGCAGAGCTGGTGCAGCATGTGGTGCCGGGGATTGAACCTCGGTCCCTGCAGCCGCCTAAGCTTTCCTAAGCAGGCGCTTTAGACCACTGAGCCATCCTGCCAGGCCAGGAGGACCAGGGTTTGAACTCACAACCTTGCACTTGCCAGGCAGGCACTTGTGCCATGGAGCTATCTCCCCAGCCCAACAACTACTCCTAATGAGGCTTTGTAACCCAAAGATAAAATGTGTTTGTGCATGTTATATTGACTGTGTTACCCAAACCCTTCTTTTTTTTTTTTTTAATTTTAGAGAAGGGTCTACAGGTGTTCAGGGTCTCACTACTAGATTGGACTCCTAGAGATCCGCCTGTTTACAGCCTCCCAAGAGCTGGGATTACAGGCACGCACCACCACTCCCAGTCTCAATGTCTCAGCACGTCCTGGGGACGGGGGCCAGGGCTGACACTGCAGGCCCACTGGCCCCTGCGCCTGCTTGCAAGTGCTTTAATACACTGAGGTATTGGCTGCCCCCAAAACATTTTGAATTTGGCCTTTGTTCTCATAGAAGTTCAGAACAAGAGTGGGGTCCTAAAATCATAGGAAATACAGGAAGTGCAGAATGCAGGCATGTGGCCCATGTGATCGGTGATCATTTGGGCTGCACACGAGGCATGGGAGGCTGCTTGGATAGGCATCTGGCTAGCAGCAAGGGTGAGCTTTGGGGGCTCTGCATGAGCACTCAGGGCTCCACAGCCTGCAGGTCGTGATCCTGGTGGGATCAATATTTCCACCTCGGCTCCAGGATCTCATCTGGCGAGTGAGTGACTTCTAAGATTCCTCCATTCAAGCCTTTTGCAGCTTTGTCTGCTAAGCCACAGGAGCTCACTGGTGCCATTGTCTGGTGACTCCAGGGAGGTTTTGCTGCCCAGGACAGCCACTCATTCTACCTCAGGGTGCTAAAGCCCTGCCCTCCCAGCAGCTCACTCTGCTACCTCACTTCCTACAGTGGCTCAGTGCAGCATGGAGATGCTGTTGCCCAGTTACAACTGAGGAAACAGTGGAGTTCAGAGGTATGTGGTGACTCCCCCAGCCCTAAGGTGAGGGAGGTGGGTAAGGCTTGGACTTCGGCATTATTTCTTGGGTTTAAAATCTGATGGATGGTGGAAACTCAGATATGTTATTCCCTTTTCTAAACCTGAGTTTTCTTGTCTCTCACCTGTGGCCTTTGTGACTTATCTCTTGGGGCCAAGCATCAAAAGGAGAGAAAGTTTGACTCTTACTATACAGCATGTGGTTTGCAGGCCAGAGAATGGGACTAAAGACAGGTCCCGTTGGAGCCAGCGAGATAGCTCAGCTGTCTAAAGCGCCTGCTTAGGCAAGCTCAGGCAGGAGTAGGGCACCGAGATTCTACCCCAAACACCACATGCTGCGCTAGCCCCACCCTCAGGGTGGGCTGAGCCAGCCAAAGAAGATGAGGGAACAAAAAGCACTTTTGGTAGATAGACCTACTTAATTATACTGTATATTTTAAGACAATTTTGGTCCACATAGATTTGGTGCACATTTTGTTATAGTGCTGCATTGATTTGTCATAATTTTAAGCTCCCCTGCAATGCTAGTTTTTAATTTTTTGGAAACTTGGGAGCGTGTTATTCCATATCAGTGACACTCAAGGACCTCCTAAACCAGTGCCTCTCAGCTGGTGGCAGTTCTGTCCCCTAGTGATGTAGCGATGTCCAAAAACTAGTTTTTTTGTTTTGTTTTGTTTTTTGTTTTTGTTTTTGTTTTTTTGCTTTTTTTTGTTTGTTTGTTTTTTTTTGTAAATGGAGGTGAGTGATGCTGGTGCCATCTGATGGGTAGAGCCCAGGGGTGCTGGGAACTGTCATAGATTCACAGGTTAGGCCCTTCTCCAATAGTACAAAATGTCAGTGCAGGAGTCGCCTCTTATTTGTGGTATTTTCTCTACCCGTTGTCAAACTTAGTCCAAAATTCTTAAATGGAAAATTCCAGGAGTAAACAATTCCTTCTTTTTAATCCTGAAGTTTAAGTTTAAATTGTATGTGGTTCTTGGCACCAGGATGAGCCCCTGCCCTGCCCTGCAGCTCCTCCCTGTGTGCGCATTGCATGCTATCTACACTACCTGCTCTTCCTGTGAGTCCTTCCATAGCTGTCTCAGGTATTGCGTGGTGTTCAGGTCACCCTTATGTTATGCAGTAAAGCCCCCAATGCGCAGAAGTAGTAGTGCTGGATATTGGCATTGCCAAAGAAGCCGTAAGGTGCTTCCTCTCAAAAAGGTGAAAGCCTTTCATTTAATGCAAAATGTGTCAGGTATGGCAACGCAGGCCTATATGCCAGCACCTGGGGAGGCTGAAGCAGGAGGATTGCTGCAAGCTGGGCAACAAAGTGAGTTCAAGGCCAGACTGAACTGCACAGTGAAACCCTGGCTCAAAAAAAAAGGAAGAAAGTGGCTGGGGAAATAGCTCAGCGGTCTAAGCACCTGTCTGGCAAGTATAAGGACCCAGGTTCAATCGTTTTTACCACATTGTGCCAGGGTCTCACTGTGCAGCTCGGACTCATAGTGATCCTTCTGTTTTCAGCCTCACCAGCACTGGGGAATCAAACCCTGGTCTCTGTGTTTGCCTAAATAGCTCAGCTGTCTAAGGCACCTGCTGAGGCAAGCTTAGGCAGATGCAGAGGACCGCAATTTGATCCCAGGGACCACATGCTGTGCCAGCCCCACCCTCAGGGCAGGCTGAGCCTGCACAAAAATAAATAAATAAAAATAATAAAATATTTAAAAGACAAAAAAATGCGGAGGTTACTGAAATCTACAATAAGAACGGGTCTGTGAAATTGTGAAGGAAGAAAAAGAAGTCTTTGCTAGTTTTACTGTCCCCTTAAACTGTAGAAGTTGTGGCCCAAGCATGATAGTGCTCAGTAAGATGAAAAAGACATTAGATTTGTGGGTGGGAGGAGCAGAAAATGCACCTGATTAACTACATGGTGTTGCCCAGAAAGCACTGAGCTAAGAGGATGGCTGCAGCCAGGCACTCCTGAAGGAAGATGTAGACTGCAGGGGAGAGGAGTTGCACAGACTCGGGAGTAGTCTGGACCACTAGAGAACATGCACACAACATATGCTGCTATAATCTACCTTGGGACTGGCTGTTGTTAAATCCCTTATTTCCTAATTATGAATTAAGCGTTCAGGTTTGCACATGTAGGAAAGTCATAGTGTATGAGGCTCAGTTCTGTCCTGCTTTTAGGCGTCACTGTGGAAGTCTGAGGCAGGAGGATCCTGAGTTCCATCAAGCCCATCCTGGGCAGTTGAGTGATTTAGCAAGATTCTGTGTCAAAATGAAATAAAGAGAAAATCTAGGACTGTCTCTCAAACTGCATAGAGACAAAGGGGTAGACGAAAGGAACATTTCTCTGTTCTTTCACATAGTTTAAAGCACATAAAACTTGAGATCTGGCAAGAAATTTTTGTTAACAGTCCCCCCCCCCCCCAGCGCTAAATTCCACATTGATGTTTTTTGAGTTCCTGGAAGAAGTAAAAAGTGGGCCACTACACACATATACTGTGTTCTTACATATGAACTGTTATTTTCTTTAAAATAATACATTTCTTTTTATTACATGGCAATTCCTAGGAAAATCTTAAAATTTGTTATTGAGCTATTCTGTTTCTTTCAAATTGGATTAGTCTATTTAACATGAATTGTGGGTTTTTGTTTGTTTCTTTTTACATATTTGGTACAGAGTCTCACTATGTACTCGGACTTACAGTGATCCTCCTGTTTTCAGCCTCCTCAGTGCTGGGATTACAGGCATGTGCCACCATGCATGGACTGGGTCATGGGGTTGTTACAACATGTGGGAACAGGGATTGAACCCTGGTCCCTGGTCCCTGGTCCCTGGTCCCTGGTCCCTGGTCCCTGGTCCCTGACCGTGGATTGGATCCTGGTCCCTGCGCTTGCTAAAGCAGGCAGTTAGTCTGCTGAGCTATCTCGTTGGCCCAAACCATGGTTTCTTTCTCGTTTTTTTTTTTTTTTTTTTTAATTTTCTATTTTTATTATTGTATTCGTTTAAATTTTTTGTGGCTCACTGTTAAGAAATCTTTAAACTGTAAGCAGTGGGGCTTTTTATTATCATTATGGCTGGCGCAGCCTGCCCTGGAGACGAGGCTGGTGCAAAACATGGTGCTGGGGATTGAACTGTGGTCCCTGCCACCACCCAAGCATTCCTAAGCAGGTGCTTTAAACCACTGAGCCATCCCACCAGCCCTGAAACCATGGTTTCTTAAATGAATCCTCTTAAGTTAAAATGGCTATGTGTTCAACTGGTAAGACTTGGAGCTCTCTGCTATGATTAATTGAAATTAAAACAAGAGTTTGTTTGTTTGTTTGTTTGTTTGTTTGTTTGTTTAGTGGAACTGGGGATTGAATTCAGGTCCTTGCATTTGCCAGGCAAGCATATATTCTACCGAGCTATCTCCCCAGCCCCTGTAAGAACTTTTATTTTAAATATAAATTAAGTTCCAATTTTTCCAGTATCACATCCTTGAATATTAAAATAAATACAGGATTCCTAACACTGAGAGGCTGAAGCAGGAGGATCATTGCTGGTTTGGGACCAACCTGGGCTACAAAGTGAGCTCAAGGGAGCCTGAACTGCATAGTGCGACTGTCTCAAAAAGACAAATAATGGGGCCAGTAAGATGGTTCAGCAGTCTAAAGCTCCTGCTTAGGAAAGCTTAGGCAACTGCACAGACCAAGGTTCAATTCCCAGCACCACATACTGTGCCAGCCCCACCCCCAGGGCAGGCTGAGCTAGCCATAATTTAAAAAAAAAAAAAAAAAAA